>JAOXYF010000005.1:18994501-19011073 GCA_028565775.1 Sternarchorhynchus goeldii | reverse complement strand
ATAAAATTTTTTCTTTTTTTCCAGTGGAGTCTGTAGTAATAGTAAAAGATATAGAGACATTTTCAGACAGAGGTCCTTCATCACCACTGTAAGTGTACAGGCTCTGTTCATTATTGATTAGTGACCCACTCTATGCAACGTCCTACATGTTTGGGCTTAATGGAAGCTGGAGTAGAACCACAGAATCATTAAAACACCAATATCATCTATGTCATATATATCTATAGCATAGGTCCTATGTTAAGAGCTTTGACATAATCAATTGTATTGTCACAGCCATTTCTACATAGACTTGAAAACTGTGCTGGAGCGTATGCAAACATAATGTCAAAGAATCCAGGTTTATACCAGAAGCAGAGTGCTCATCTACTGGACATATGACGTCAGACTAATTGCGTTTCCCAGGTACTATTAGTTTGATTCTAAAAGTCCAATAACAGCTCATTTTTTTAATCTGAGTAACATGATAAAAGATAAAAAAAGGTTTAGAACGTCATATTATAATTTCTGAATATGGCAGGTTGATTAATGATTCCTCAAAGGAATCAGTTGTGCTACTGCTGAGAGCATATCCTGCTGGGTACCGCTGAGAACATCCTGAATCCTGACACATGATATCCAATGACTTCAGTAATGGTAAGGCTGTGGAAAGAAACTGATGTTTCGGTAATGGTATGATTACGGAAATAAACTAAAATAATATTTTGGTAATGATAAGGCTAAAGGAATAAACAGCATCCAAGGGCATGTTGTGACAGCCAGACTCTCAGAAACTCTAAAGGAAACTTTACCTTTTAATTTTAAGCGCACTTTATTAGCTGTCTTCTTGATGTCAGCTGTGAGATCCTCCAACTCCTGCTTGGTCTCTGATAAGAGGGGGATAGAGAGAGAGAGAGAGAGAGAGAGAGAGAGAGAGAGAGAGAGAGAGAGAGAGAGAGAGTATAGAAGATGCAGACAGAAAGACACAGGCAGGGGAATCAGCAGGCAGGTTACTGCATTATTTAAAGAGGTGACCTAGGCCTACATTTCTGAGAACATATTTATTGCTCACCATATTTATTACAGTGTTACAGTTATGTAATATCAAGTGTGATATGTGGAAAATGCATTAATTACCTTCTACCTGTTGCAACATTTATGAACAACACCAAAAAAAAAAAATTGCATCAAATTAGCCCTGATACGGCATAGCATTCAGTACAACAGCAGCTTTTGCACTGGAGCAGACCCAAAAGTTCTGAATTCTAATATGTCTGGCACTGCTAGCTTGATTAAAATTACACACACGAAACTACGGCTTCGTGGCCTTGCACCTTTTTACTCAACACTGACCAATAAACCACTGAGGAAAAGTCAGTGCTGATGGCAAAAAAAAAACTCTTTTAATGAACACAATAAGCATGTGTACCATGGGCAAACGTCCTCCTGCAGCAGTGAATATTTAGCTCATGTGTGGATGGTGATGCTATTTCTATTCTGATGATGTGATGTCATGTGTGGATGGTGATGCTATTTCTTTTCTGATGATGTGATGTCATGTGTGGATGGTGATGCTATTTCTTTTCTGATGATGTGATGTCATGTGTGATGCGTAAGGCAGCGTGCACAGGGCTAAGCCTGCTCCACGCCATGCACACTGCCTCTTGGTCAGGGTTTTTTCTGGTCAGTGTTTTTGTCATTTACAACAGACTGCAGTCCAGGTCTGATTGATAGCACCTGCAGTGTGGATTGCTTCTCCCATGCACCCTTCTATCTCTCATCACTTGCTTATGCTCTCTCCTTCCTTCTCATTGGCCAGCAACACTTTTTTAAAATAGAAAAATCAAATGATCATTTAAAATGTATACGTTTTTACCTAGGGTATAATTTTGTTACGCCATTCCTATATCATTACAGTAACCACTGGTTGCTAAGTAACCCTTTACCTAACTTACTGAAATTCTCTGGTATTCTACAGCTCTTTGTCTGGTATTCTGTTGCTCTACTAAACTACAAATTTGGTAATTGGTACTGCAGAAACAACTATGGCTTTAATTACAGATGTGCTGAGTGATAGGTCTGTCCTGTGGTTACCATGGGCACCAAGCATGTTGTTATTAGAGGTGAAATGGCTGAACCAAAAGGGACATATATCTGAAGTCGCTGCATGATCACTCTTATATGTGTCCACAGCACGGCCTTGTAGTTACTTGTAGTTACTTGTAGTTACTTGTGGCTAAACGCTGCCAGTCTGTCTTGTGGTGACAATTAATTTTACTATTTTTGTCAAAAAATGTTTTTTAATTTTTTAAATTTTTTAAATTTTTAAAAATATAATGTGCTAGCTAGCATTGAAAAATACTCAGAAAGGAATAGAGATAAAATATGCATTTAAGGACGTCTGGAGACACTCCCCATGCTTACGCAAGCAAGTGCACACACACACACACACACACACACACACACACACACACACACACACACTTACACACACATCCAAAAATGGCTCATGTCGTATTTGTGTTTCATTGTACCCCCACACACTGTGCTGTGCGCAGTGTCTGCAGCCATGTTGAACGCACACGCACAAGAGAAAGACAGAGAGCCTGAGAATGAGACAGCTCCCTGAGAAAGAGACAGCTCCCTGCTTCTTATCAAAAATGGATGCTGGTTTTAAAACCACTTTAAAACCCTTTTCACGATATGAGACTCAGGATGCTGTGGTGCTAGCTGGCACCTTTCCTACAGTCTGCTTCTGTAGCAGCACACTGTTCATAGGTGATGATGGGCCACATGAGAAGTAGAAATTTCATGTAAACACCTCATAAACACCATATAAACACCATGGCTGTGTGAGTGAGGGGAAAACAGTACTACGTATATGGCAGACACTCTTGTCCAGACCATACTGAAGCTGTTTTAGTAGTCCTGTTATACTGAACTCTTAAGTCCTGTTATCCAGAGCTCTTGTAGAAGTCTTGATATATACTGAGATCTTACAGATCCTATCGAAGCGTGCAAACAAAGATGACATTGTGTGCACATTTTGTGCACAAAAATGATCTGGGATTAGTCAAAAATCACATGGGGTTTAGTCAAAATTATCTGGCGTTTGTGAACAAGCAGTCTAGGGGTTTAGTCAGTCAAAATAATCTGGGGTTAGTCAAAATGATCTGGGGTTTAGTCAAAATGATCTGAGGTTAGTCAAAATGCAGGTGCCTGGTTGATGGCCAAGTGTTATTTGTCTAGCAAGGGGTTAAAATTGTACTGAATTCCATCCAGATCAAATCCTTTTCAGAGCAACAGCAGACAGCTCTGGCTACAGGCTATCAAAGGGTCGACTGGACTGAGGACACCATAAAGAATGCCTGTGTCTGGCCAGCCCATTTGTTGTGCGTGTGTGTGTGTGTGTGTGTGTGTGTGTGTGTCACACATAGAGGTTTTATGTTACATATTGTTATTAGGTACCAGGTTGGACACTATTTTACCTTCAAAACTTCCTTAATTTTTCATGGCATGTATTCAAGAAGATTTTGGTCCACGTGGCATTTAAATGATGCTCACCTGGTATTAAGGTGCCTGAAGTGGGCCAAGAAAATATCGCCCACACCGTTTGACCACTACTACCAGACTTAACCACTGAGGATGGATCAACCAAGGCAGGATGGATCCATACGAATGTTGCAACAGAAATCGAGACTCAACACATGAACCAATGTCTTTCCAATCTTCTATTGTCCAATTTTGGTGAATCTGTGCAAATTATACCCTCAGTTGCTTGTTCTTAGCTGACAGGAGTGGCACTGCGGTCTTCTGGTCTTCTGCTGCTACAACCCATCTGCTTCAAGATTAGATGTGTTCTGCTTCTGCATTCCTTGGTTGTGGTGAGTGGTTATTTGAGTTATTCGAGTTGTAACGAGTGGTTATTTGAGTTACTGTTGTCTTCTATCAGCTCAAACCATCGTCTGGCCATCCTCCACTGACCTCTGGCATCAAGACATTATTTGCCCAGAGGACAGCTGCTCACTGGATATCTTTTCTTTTTCAGACCATTCACTATAAAACCCTAGAGATGGTGCTTTGTGAAAGTCCCAGTAGAGGATCAGTTTCTGAAATATTTAGACCAGACTGTCTATCACCAACAACCATGTCATGTCATTTAAATCAATTTCCCATTCTGGAACTTGGTTTGAACTTCTTGTCTTGTTCAAGCAAGTTGTCTTGACCATGTGTACGTACCTAAATGAGTTGCTGCCATGTGACTGGCTTATTAAATATTTTCTTTAACGAGCAGTTGAACAGGGGTACCTAATAAAGTGGCCAGTGAGAGTGTGTGTGTATCAGGGCTGCCCCCTGAGAGTCTAATCATCTGTCAGTTGATTGAGATACTTCAAGTTAAGCAATTTTTTTTTTAGTTTTTTTGGAAGCCAGTGTGTATTACAATAACAGGATAAAACAGATAGAAGTAAGACACAAGGATAGCATTTCAATGAGGAATTATAAGAAAGCGGAATCCGAAATATATTTTTACATTCTAGCATGGCTAGCTGCCGTGCTTGCTAAGAAAACCCATGTGACGTGTGCTAGTGGTTAACTGATGAGAGAAGATGAAACCTGAGATGAAGATGTTGGTAAACGAGGTTAGCAGTAATCATATCTCAGAAAACCTAAAGTACTGCGGCATTTTAAACTCTTATATAAGTCCTGTTATACTGAACTCTTATTGTCGACCTATTATTATTAAACACTCTTACCGTTAAATACTAAGCAAATATACATTCTCTCAACTACATTGACCATTTAATTTTTTGTCTGTTTATATTACACACACAGTGTTAAACACTTATATACACACAGACGGAACACAACGATCAAATACGCACATGCACACGAACACCCTACGAGCTACACTCGTGTTTCACTGCGGTGTGTGATTGTAGCGATTACTAGAACAGGAGAAATAAACTGAAGAGGAGGACAAACGATGACTCGGAGAAGCCACCAATCGAGGCGCCAGACTGGATAGAGGGTGTTTGGCTTCGTCAGAACTGCAACATGAGCAGTGCGTTTCTTTACAGTGTCTTCATCAATCATCCTTCTCCTTTAGGGTCCGGCAGGAGTCGTTAGCTCGCTTGGATACAGAGATGCGAACAGACACCCAGCTACCCCCAGGTCTCCGCCCCCACGCCCTCAGGCAGCATAACAGAAACAAAAAGGGAACAAAAGGAGAGATGCAAAGAAAGAAAAAACTAAAGCAATAACAATAAAAACAACAAAAAAACCCAAACTCAAAATCAAAACAAAACAATTTCACCCAAGCGCGCAGCACCTGAAATGGCTTTGCTGACAGCATGCGTCAGAAAAAAAAACACAAACACCACACAGAGACATCCAGAACGTCTCGGACCCAAGCGGCAGGGACGAGACGGATGTGGAGACCGGCCGCGGCCCATGTCTGCGCATGGCGGCGGGACTGACTGCCGTGGGATTTGGACGCGAGTATAAGGCCCGTCACATGTATTCAGATGTCGTGCGGTGAGCTTCATCGAGCGGAGGAGAGGCAGCCTGAGGTTACGCTGAAACCATGCAGGTCTCATTAAGGATAGACTCATTCAGTGTGAGAGAGAGGGAGAGGAGAGGGTCTACGTCACCATGGGAGGGCGCTGGAGGGCAAAACTGGTGAACAGGAACTGTTTGGTTCCTGGGTCTGGGGAAGCTTTCATGCTCTCAAACCAAAGTGTGCTCCTGACGTCAGGCATCCCAAAATATGTATCGTTTATGGTACACAGTTGATATGTTGCATCTAAATTGCATTTTAACTGCTCATCATAAACACACATAATATGTAATGCACCAAAAATTAAAAATGCATTTTTGTAGTCCTGAACATCAGTAATGGCCACTACCACACTGAGTAACAAATCTTTCGATTTTATGACCTTGCTAGTGTGTCTATTTTGGTTTAACAAGAAACTAAGAAGATACAGAGCACTGAGGCTGTGGTGTGGGGGAGGGACAGAGGGAGGTGGTGTGGGGGAGGCCTAACTCACAAAAGGAGCAGTGATGGACAAAAGTAGGTAGGTGCATCTACCATTTGCCAAAGAAATACATATTATATCTCTGAGATCACAGCTTTTGAATTTGGATATGAGGAAGGCGTCCAAAAATTTGGGACCAAAAACGAGAGAATTATGGTAGAAAAGGGGCAAATATCTGTATGTGATTGTATCAGGCAGTATGCATAATTTCATATATTATTGGACAATAAATTACACTGAAAAGTCATTTTCAGAATCTGTATAAAGTGCTGTATAAATGGACTACACTGTAATCTGTAGCTCATTCTCTTACTGCTCCTTGTATATGTGGTTAAGATTAAATTCTATATAATTATTCAGACGGTATTTTTGCTAAAAAAAAAAAAAAGAAAGAAAAAAATGACAAAGATAATAAATGATGGAAATGCCGCGTCATTGGCCGGTGTGTGAAAAAATGGTGAGCAAGGAACATTTATTATGCCTGTTAGCTTTAGTACCTAAGGGGCAGATCTACATGTGAGGATCCAAGTGACCTTTGTAAGGAAACAAATAAGAAATTCCTGTGTGCAAATATTTGTGGAAGTTGTGTGCACCTTGACCTTGAGAAGGTAAGCTTGCTAATAATGCAGGTGAAATATGGTAAAAAATATTTATTAAATCCCCCCATGTGTTGTGAACAACAAATGTGCATCTGAGTAAGCTTTGAGTAAAGGAACAACAAAACCAGCAAACAGAACTGGTTGCTGAGGAAGCGTCAGCGCTCTGCTAAACACGACACCGTGTAATGTGTGGGGGGAGCGTGTGTGGGGGGAGCGTGTGTGGGGGAGCGTGTGTCGGTGGCGTGAGTGCAGATGAGCTGAAGGAGGGTGTCCCCAGTGGGCAGCACTCACTTTCATCAGGGTTGGGTGCTGCCAGGATGGCACTGTGCTGTTTCTTCACCTGCTCCACATCCTCCGACAGCTTCTCGATGCAGCCACGAATCTCCTCCACCTGCAGAAGAACAGAGCCGAAGATTATCTGTAAGGCTGCAGCAAAAAAACAAACAAACAAAATGAGAAAAACGGCTAAAATGATTTTTTAAAATAGCGCATTTTACTACACTTTTTTTTTATTGAACTCTATTAATGTCATTTTTTGTTGTTTGTAAATAACAATTTTTTGCTAAAATTAATCGTTTGATGGCTGTTTACAACCAATTTATTTCCATGTTTGCTTTTAATAATGAATTCAAATAAGTGCATTTATGCAGGTACGTCAAGAGCATCAAGTGATCAGGCCCACAAAAACCTTCTCATCTGTTGCTGGTTGCTGTGTCAGTTACCTCAGCAGGTTCAGCTGTGGACAGCTCTCCATTTCAAATAATGATTATGTAACCTGAGTTTCTGTAACATGGAAACAGGTTGTGAAAAGCCCTGTTTTAGTACTATTTGGTCAGCCTTAGAGCAGGGATGTGCTTCGTTTGTGCAGATATTTCTCTGGCATTTTGCACTACTGCAGAGTCAGCAGCTACTTGGCATTCTAAAAGTGTTTAAAAACGGAGACCTCAGAGAAGTGCCCATGTTTACTGACTGCGGTCATTTTCTGGGAAATTTATAGAAAAGACACACAACCATGGACAAAAAAGGTGTTCAAGGATAAAGAATGAATAGAAAACACCCATCACAAACACACAACATTATGTGTATATACTGATGAATCATTGTTTGTAAATGTCCATGTTTAATGCTGCAGTGCAATCAGTTTGGTCCTGGTTTTGACTTTTGCACATGTCCTGTACTAATCTATGGGGAAGCATCTATGTATTAATTAACACAAGATTAAACATATAGCAGGCTTTGTACTGTACATTTTGTCACCACTGTGTGCTCAGCAACACATATTCTGAGGTGTGAGATGGAAAGTTAAACAGCACCACGCTTTATTTGCCAAATATAACTTGTATGTATAAAGGTTTTTAGAAATACAGATATGTGATAATAGGAAAAGACAATTTGGGAAGCAGCTAAATGGGTTCACAGGAGCACCAGGTACTGGTAGGATGTACTGCCTTTTTTTGGCTGTAATTAAGTGATCTGGTTATACATATATCATACAAAGAACGTTTAAATGTTCCTTTACATCAGTAGTCACCAACATTTTTAAGAATAAGACTAACTTCAGAAATCTGAACAATTTAAGATCTGCAAGCATAATGTTAGATCTTGGCTACATAAAAAGGCTGTTTATGTCCCTATAGCTTACAGTTACATAAAATGTACAGCTGGAACAGTTGCAGCTCCAAGTGACAGTTTTACTTATGGCAGATTTAATCTGTTTTGAAAGACAGTCATCGCCTCTTCTCCATCTGTGAATATTTGCTTTGGGTAGTTAACATGAAAAGAAACTTCCATATACGTTTCCCCCTTTTCTAGAGATCTGGCAATAAATAAATAAATAAATAAATAAAAAATATTCCGAGTCGTTAGTGAAGCTTTCATCTGTAACTTTTTTTTATCGAATTGAACTTCTCAGAGGACGTGTCCTTGATCATCACTGAGGGAAGGTGCTTAAAGTTAGGCTACTTCTTCTGGGCAAAGCTACACTCTGCTGACATAGGCTATCATGCAAATAGTTTTGTCCTTAACCATGGTTAATAACTCTTCAATAAAATGCTCCCCTCCCGGGTAAAAGTCGTACATCTTTGCTCTCTTTTTCAATGGCCCATCCTCAGCCATTTTTTTCACTCAGAACTGAAGAGAGAGTGAGAAAGAAAAACACTAGCTGAAATTACTCTACAACCTGGGAGACTGACCTGTCGATTGTGATTGACTGATTGGTGACCACTGCTTTACACCAAAAAATAAACTTACCATTCCAAACTTCATTCCAACACTAGAAATTAAGAACTCACTAGACACACTACAGGCATGGCTATCTTCAGAACTCAGTACTAGATGGTATGTCTTAAGCCTCAGATGTTCTCACGTCCTAGAAATACCCCTGGGGATGAACAGTCTCTGACTGGATTTTTGAGAGCATGAATCCTTTGAGGATACCATCCAGTGATTCGACTCAGAAGCCTCCCCCACGTGATGGAACACTTGGAGAATGGCTGCTGTTTCTTTATACCCTAGAACTCAACAACAGCGTTTGACTGTTATCATGGTGTTACCATTTCCAGAAATCCCAGTACCTGCATATGACTGTCGTTTTTGTTCACACAGACATCACTGCTAAAATCATCATTATTGTGACGTTTGGTACGAGGCCTAAAACGGTACTGGATCACACGGCCTTTTGTCTAAACGTTGTCGTTTAAAAACATTTTGGCAGATGATCAGAAGCCATGAAGACATGTCTAAACATGCAAATCCCGTTCAGGTAAAGAAGAATACAAAATTCTCTCCACTGTCATTGCACAGACACACAAGGGTGCCGTGTGAAACGGGTTACTGCTAGTACATGCTAACATGCACAGCACAGAGTTACAGGGGTGCCGTTACTGTACCAGTGTACTGTAACAAAATGAATTGTTCAGTATCATGGATGCATCAGTGCGTTAGCGTCAATATCTCTGATCAGTATCACAGATGAATATACAGAATATACAGTGAGAAGTGGCAAGTCATTCTTGTATTTGAAAGTGTACAAAATTTCTTATAGTATGCTGGGTTTTATAATAGAACTCTTGTCAGATATGTAATATAAATCATTCTTCCTCTCTATTAGTATTCAGGAAAAAGGAACTTTTGGAATAATGTGAGTCATAAAATTAATGACCCTTCTGAGTGTCTTAATTAAGATGATACTTTCATCCAGGTTGTTTTGTTCTTTTTGATATCAGCAAAGTGGCATATTTAATGATTTAATTAGAGACCAATCCTACCTGTTCGAAGAACTCATCCATGAAGTTTCCTCGGTCGATGTGGACAACTTCCTCATCATCATCGCTATCCTTAGCCTACAACAGAGAGGAAAGCAGCGATGAACTCCTGCCACCATGTTCTGTAGAATAAAAGTCCCATAACTCATGGAAGAGACGCTTCTATCTTCTCCTGTCCTTATCCTACAGCACCCACATGGGTTTCAGCACCAGGTACCACTGGATCCACAATCCTCCACACTATGAACCTGCTGTCCTTGTCTCCTACACATTTGGCAGTGGGCACGTGTGTCTAAAACACTTTGCTCTGTATCAGGACCTGCTAGCTTTGGCTGTTAGCATCTCCTCAGTCTCTGTTGATGCCATTTTAGTCTCGTTCCTTAAACTACCAGTACAAATGTGCATCGTGTCTACGGTTCTCTCCCTCTCCAAGTGAAGCGTCTGCTCCTGGTGGTGCAAACACACACCTTTGATGACACATACCCACTAGTGCTGAGAAATCAACATTCACCTTTCTGATGACCCTGTGAACCAACCCTATTACCCATTACATGGGCGGGACTTCTGGCCTCGTTCTGAACAATCTGATCTATAACATTGCCAGTCAAATAATGAGCTGGCTCTACCAGAAATATACATATATCCAAACTTCCAATTCTGTAAATTCTTTGATGCACCAAGGGAAATGTTAGCTAACACCTCGTCTAATGCATTTGGCTGCCATTTTAGATATAAAAAGATAAGACAATTACACTAATGAGAAAATGGAGTAAGATTAACGCTTGTATTGCTGGTGTGTGTAACATACACATGTCCTGAGACCCAACACACAGGGTGTTTCCACTTTTGCCAAACACACAGAACAAAAGTAGAGCTGAACAGTTACACATTTTCAAATGGCCCAAAGAAGGGCAGGGTGATGCTTAATGCAAAAAACATGATGCTTCCAACTGCTATAAAGCGTTGGCCTGGGTTTCTTTGCATAGTGGAGTTTGATAAATGGCCAGTGTTACAATACAGTGACCCTGAAATGTGCTGTGTTGGCAAAGTAGAGAAGGGGCTTCCTGGCACAAAGCAGAAGATGAACAAGCCCTCTTGGTGTTATGGTAAGAGCAAATTTATGCAGAGCACATTCAGTATGAGCTGCAAAACTAGTTGCACTTAGTGTGTGTGTGTGTGTTGGGGGGGGCTTGGGATGACTGCTGGAGACACTTATGTAAGGAATGAGTGCACACGAGTGTCCCCAGACGTGTCGAAGAAAAGCCTGAGCGTGTGGGGGTTCACTGCAGCAGACGGCAGGCGTTCCCTTGCTGAGTAATCATCAACCTCGGCTCCTCCGGCAGCCAAACGTCGCAGAGCCTCAGCTGCATAATTTGGTCACTTCATTCCATCGACCAGCTTCTAATGCGACGGTGATGCCGTTTAATTCAGCCGGAGGGGCAGCGGAGGGAGCGGTCAATAACGTCTGTGACAATGGCCTACAAAATGGCAGCTGCGCACAGGACAACGACTCCAGGACGCCTCGTTGGTGCTTTTTGCATGTTGGCTGTAAAATGGGGCAGTCGAATACACTGATACAGATCACATGTTGGGAGATGAGGGAGTGAGCGCGATAAAAATAGCTGTGTGTGTGTGTGTGTTCACTCACATATGGGTGTGGGGGTAGGGGAGTACTGCTAGGCTATGCTAGATTAGCTGTAATACCATGTGGCACTGACAGCCATGTGCAGTCACCTCAGCTCACTCTTCAGATGTTAAATCTCGCCTTTCTTCTGCCCTCCTACCAACTGCACCAACAGCTCCACCATGGTGGTGGAGGAAGAATTGGCCTGGAATCAGCTACGCCACACGGACAACAAGGCCTTTAGCCTCATTGTTGAAACAATTCAAACTCATTTTGTTGTAATCACTCTGTGGGTCTTGACACCCAGTAAGTCCAATATAATGATTCAAAATGGAGCACAACTGAAGCATTTTCATGAAAGGAAGAATAGCTTCTACTACAAGCTAATATGTATTGCTACTTCTATCAGAGATAATATGAATTACTATCAGAGATCATTATTTGTCGAGCTTCAGTGAATACCAAAGGTTAATATTTTATTTGACAAACTCATTTCTTGGAAACCTCTCTAGTCAACCTCCTACAGTTCTGAAATGGACTTGTGAACACAACATCTACATTCGCGTGTGGGTTTTAGAGGTGAAGAAGAAGCGCCTGTGTGATACATAATTCTGCACGATACATAATTCTCTTCTCCATTTTTAAAACCGCGCCTGCTGTGTGACCCCCATCCTCCACATCCACCCTCAGCTCCTGCTCTGCTCATGATTTACAGCATGGAGTTTTTTGTTTTTTTTTACCTCCCATTCCAGAGTGGAATTTTTCTATCCCAGCATCCATAATAAATGAGCTGAAAGAGCTTGTGCTTCCTCTCCCATGCGCCACAAGCCCCACATCCCCCACTCCTACTCTGTCTAATGATGCTGCAGATTCACGTGGGAGGGGCTGAGTAAATGTGAGCAGATGAAGATACTCGTGGCATTTCAGGATATTACGCGCCGCTTTTTATGACTTCCCTGTCCTTGTTTCATCAGCGGTTACTACACAGCATACACAGGCAGCGCGAGATATGGGGGGTTCTTCACGCCGTCTACATTTTCACCTTTCGTTCCTGCTCCAATACCTGAACCAGGTAAAATCCAGTGCTGGTGCTCTGTCATGTTGCCTGGGGAACAAGATGAGAGCATGACCTGGGGGGATCCCAGCTGCTGCAAAACACAAGCTAGGGTGACGTTAACCCTAACCCTAACCTTCTGTAACTCAGGAAAACCCACCCTCAGGGTCATGCATCCCAGCAATAATGGGCAGCTTGAAGACTCCCTCCTACCCAGAACAGTATCTTAGTCATACCCACTGGTACTGTATAGCCAGTGTATATAAGCTTTAATAGCTTTGAGTATTGCACTTATGAGGATGTTCTGTTGCTTTAAAAAAAAGTGAACTTCATTTTAGTTCACTTTCAATAAGACAAACATTAAAAAAACAAGGAAACAAACAACAGCTATAAAATGTATATAGATTGATGGATAGGATGACTAAAGTTAACAGATTTGCATTTCAATAGCAATGTACGCTATGTTGTGAATGCACTATATCCTATCTGGTGTGTGTTATTTCTGTAACTGGAATTTTGGGAAGAGTGAGGCATGCATTAATACTACATAACTGAGAGAAGGGTCAGGGTTTGCAGAAAATGCATTCATTTCTGGGGAGATGTTTTTGCATTTCAAAAAGGGTGAAAATGTGTAAGCACTGCACGTGTGTGTGGACGCCCACACCCACACACCAACAGATCATGCCTGCTTGCTTATTATAAGAAAGGGAGCAGCAAACCCTATGAGGTTTCATTTCCTAACATATTTCTCTGTACATTGCACTTTACATCTATGCCTCTGTCTTTTACGAGCTGCACATGACTGACTTCTATTCTGCCAGAAACCTCAGAGGGATCCTGCCTGCATGTGAGGTCCTTTAGGTCTCCCAGGGGCAGGTTAGGCGGGGTTCCTCCCTGCATGTGAGGTCCTGCGCTGACATTAAAATCCCGTCCACGACCAGAGATGTGTGTCTAATCTCTCACCCTGCCTCTTTCACAATTGCTCATTGATCTGTCATTCTGGCCATCCGACTCCATGCAACCCAATCCTCCGATGGGATTGCATGTCAAAGCGTGATGTCATGGTGCAGCAGGGCAGCCCCTGCACACGCCTGCTTGCCTGAAGCTCCTCGTTTACATTAATGGCATATTCTCTTGTTCCTTCTAAACCTTCTGTCTTTGGCTCCTGCTGCTTCTGTTATTCTCTCTATGTCTGACTCACGTTAGCTATCCTTCCCATCTCTCGCTCTTTCTCTATTGCATTCTCTCCTCCTCTTGCTCTCTTCCCTCCACCCATCCTGTTGCAGACCGGGTGGAGGCATGTTTGAATGTCCCCTGTGTAGGACGCGGCTGCTCCACCTACCACCCCAGGCTGAGTGTCCCTCCATACCGTCCCACTGTTTCTTGTAGCCGATTTGAGGATAGTGGGAGGGGCCCAGTTGGGCTCCGCCAAGCCATGGAAAGAGCTTAGCTGTATGAGGCCTGGTGTAGGCAGATAAGGTCTGGAAGAGGAACCCAGTGGCAGTAAATCTGTTCTCCCCTGGATTTGATCTGTCAGCTAAAGATCCAAACATGTGATTAATCCCCCAGTTTGACTAAAGGACAGAGTGAGAGAAAGGGATAAGTGACAATAAAGATTGGCTGTCTGGCATTGGCATTTCAAGATGACACTGCAGTGGTCAAACAAAGTCCCGAAGAGCTTCGTATTCATCAGAATCCCTCTGTAATTAGATCAAAGGTCAGATGAAAGTTATCCACTCCAAGATGACGCCACTGAGCAGAACCACCAGCCCCATCATCTCAGGGCGAAGGAGCAACACCAAAAGAAATGCAAACACACATCAGGGAACAGTGAGGCGCTATTGTTTACATCTTCATTAAGGTCCTGAATGGAGCACCATGGAATTCTTAAGGATAAAAGGTTGTTAAATGCAGTTGAGAGGAATCACGTCAACAGACAGGCATCACTACTGTTCATATGAGTTTACAGAGGTTAATTGAAATCCTTGTGGATTTTCTGATCACTATCACAGCAGTAGTGCAGAGGGAACTTCCTGTAAGGGTTACTCTTGGTGGAGGCTTAGCTACTAAGTGGACTGAAATCACTTTTTCACCAGTTGCAGCATCACAACAGGAAATAACCAACATTCACTGTTCTGTTGAACATCATGCTTATTTCTTCTCTTGTAATTTTCAAACTTGTCTGAAATGTCTTGATGCTTTTCCTTGTGTACAAAATCTAACTACCTATTTTTCCTTCAATATAAATCTTACTGCCTAAAATAATTCAAGAAACCTAAAGATTTGTAATCTTTTGTGCGGCAGTTGGCCTCCATGGACAGGAAGTAGACTAACAGTCAGGCAGGTCTTCTATACCCACTCATCAGTGATGCAGACAGACCAGATATTTAGGTTTACATGTGACGCCATTATTGAATTTAAGACATTTGGATGCCAGACACTAAAGATGTCATAAAAGAGACTAAATGAAACAACATCCTCTGTTTAAATTGAAATGCAAAATCAAGTCATTGCAACTATAATTCTTTCTCATACTGTCTGAGTTAATGTGTGTAGAAGAGGGACAACCTTCATTTTCAAATGTCACCACAAACCTTTCCTTTTTACATTCCAAATAGAAAAGCTATGGTAACATACCCTTCTGAAGAGCTCTCAGAAAGTCTAAGACTGAATGGGGGAAATTTGCTGTCAGCTGGACACAAAAAAGTTCATGCTGACTGTGATGGCTTTAAATGACCATTTCAAACTCAAAATGGTGCTTTTAACTGAAAGCAATATATGTTTTTCTCTATGACGAGTGATGTGGGAATGTTTTGCTGCATTGCTGGAATAAACCCACATTTAGCATTGGGCATATTTTGTTTACCGAAATATAACATGAATGATAAAAAATGTCTTATAATAAATATGCTCAGTATAAAAAAAATAAATGATTAACTGAAATATCATATCAACGTGAATTTAATGATTGAGGTTGTGGCACAAAACCATTGATTTTGTGTGCCCCCCCCCCCTTCAATGGTTGTGATAACAGCTCTGCCTTCACTCAAATTCATGGAGCTGTGCGTCGTTCTAGATGCATCCGGCGGCAGCAGCACGAGCCCATGGACCGCAGGCGAGAGGGCTCTGCACACCCATGGACACAGAGGAGCATCCCTTCTGCCTCTTCAGTCCTTAACCATTCCGCCCGCCTTAAGAAGGCTTGGGAGCATGACACGGCCAAAGGACCTGCAGGAACTGGGCGGGCACTTTCCTTCGGCCCAGTGTCGTCTGAGGCAGTGGATGCTGTGTCACTTCTTGTGCATGGTAATTACATTTATTTATTAGGGTGGACTATGGCTGAGGAGCTTTCAGCAGGGACAAGGGTGAGGCAGGGGGGTGGGGTGTCAGAGACAGAGGACACAGAGAGATGAGAGAGAGAGATGAGAGAGAGAGAGAGAGAGAAGGGGGAGAGAGATAGAAAAAGGGAGAGAGAGCGAGATGGAGAGAGGGAGAGAGAGAGTGAGAGAGAGAGGGAGGGGGGAGGGAGGGAGAGGGAGGGTGGAGTAGCTGCAGTGGGGGAGGGTAATGCTGGGAGGGTGGATGTGAGACAGAAAAAAAGAAAAAATAAGAGAGAGAGAGAGAGACAGAGAGAGAGAGACAGAGAGAGAGACAGATAGAGAGGGAGAGAGAGAGAGACAGATAGAGAGGGAGAGAGAGAAAGAGAGAGAGAGAGAGAAAGAGACAGAGAGAGAGAGAGAGATTTGGAGGGAGAAAAGTGCTGAGGCAAGGGTAGGTTAAGAATCCACAGATCAAAAGAAAAACCAGGAAGTAAATCCTTGATTCCTTCCTCTGTAATCGCATAGAGAATAATTAAGTGACATTTGTGCTTCTGAGCCTTGTTCATATCCACAGACTGTGGTGGCTGGGCACGGGCCTCTTTCCCCAAAGATGAGCCTTGTTAAGATGATCCTGGTCGTTAAAGAGGATCTCCGGTGCTTTTGGGAAACTGCGGGGGGGGGGGGGGGGGGGGGGG
>JAOXYF010000005.1:18961441-18977633 GCA_028565775.1 Sternarchorhynchus goeldii | reverse complement strand
CATGAATACTAGGCATGAATACTAGACATGAATACTAGACATGAATACTAGGCATGAATACTAGACATGAATACTAGACATTCGTAGACGTATTGCAGTCTCATGTTGCCAAATTAAAAAAAAAATCACAAAGCCTATAGTTTTTTTTAACACAATGGTGTTGAATTAAAAAATAACAGAGATCAGAAAACTATACACCCATAGCTGGTTTTTCCCCGACATTCACTTTGTAGGGTTTTTTGTGCAATTGAAACAATCAAAAACATTTTTTTTACTGTACTGTACTCACTTTCTCAGTGTCAAATCCACAGTTCCAATCTGAACCTTGTAGTTCCAGTTGGGAAAATTGTTGTTCCAGATCACAGGAGTTGTAAAACCCTGGTTCGCAAAGAAAACCTTCACATAGCCATCGGTTTTGCTAAAGTAGTCTCCCCAAAGTCCAGCTGCCCGCAGCACTGTCACGCTCAGTACTGCTATGCCTAGCTTGCTAGGACAGCAGTTGGAGTCGACCCGTTGGTGATTACTACATTTACATGCACAGTTGACACGATGCCCAAACTTGCAACTGCTGGCGCAGGACACAGATATGGCGTTTTTCAGCACATACTCTCGGATGGCTGTCTGCAGGCTGACTTTCCTTGCTGGCTCTTTGCTCAGCAGCATGTGGAGTGAGGTCAGGCGGTAGGATACCACTCCTGGAAGGGTCTTCAGCGACTTCAGCCAGGTGCTGTAGCCATTCTGATTGTCTGGAGTGAAGAGGAGGTCGCCCTGCTCCCCTTCTCCCCCCATCACCTCTGTGACGCGGTCTGTGAAAAAACCACTGAAGCTGTTCTTGTTCTGCAGTTTGGTGCTCTTGCTCTTGCAGTAGCTTGATTGCCCTTTGACTGGCACGCCCTGGATGATGACTGCCGCCTCTGCCGACAGACAGTTGCTGACATCCTGAGTAGACAGGCCGTTCATGGCGAGCTGGCAGGTACGTACAGCGGTGGTTGAGTGCACGGAGCCACCTAGGTCCACCTGTCGCAGGAAGTGTGTGCCGTAGGTGGTGATGAAGCTCTCGTATGCAGCCTTAGACTGGCTGTTGTAGGAGGCTGGCAAGGCATGAACTGAACCCATGAATTCTTTGGTCAGTGGGGGACGGGAATGGAGACGAAAGCTGAGAAGGTGAAGAAACATGATTGAATTCAATTCTTGCCAATTTGTGTACATCTCATATTTGAACCCTTACAGTGTACATGGTGTGCTAAACATTTCCTGTCAAATAAACTGTGTGCCTGCAAAAACCAAACAACCAATGTGAAATGAGTGCTTTACTGAAAATGCCGGAAAAACATGTCAACAGAGGCTAGGCTGAAACCAAGATTACATAGAAAATTAGAAAAAGTTATTAGAGAAAAAGCAAGCAGAAGAAAGTTACTCGGCAGTAATATAAAGCACGTATGGTTTGTTTATGCATTTTCCCATTTCATGCATTTAAGGAAATATGTAATTTATTTATTTATCTTAGTTTTGAAAAAAGTGAATCCAACGACTTTGTAAAACATTCAAACTCCTTTGCTGTAACAGTTTTGCCGAAGCGAGCAGACTTAAGACCACACTTGCTGAGCAACCATTCTGAGGTAAGTTTCTGTTAAAGGCACTTCCAGTTTAGCTATAAAAGCGTTTTTTTTGTGCGTATCATAACCCCTCACATTTCAGCGCTTTCTAAAATGACAGGTTTACATGAGCTTGATACAAATCTTATTAATAATGTGAACAATTAAAAAAAAATTCAAGATTCAAGATTAGTTATTACAAATTCATAATTATGTATTACAAATGTCAAATCAAAGCCGATTTATTTATATAGCGCTTTTTACAACAGTCGTTGTCTCAAAGTAGCTTTACAAGTGTCCAAGTCCAAGCCTCCAGTGAGCAAGGGAAAAGGGCATGAGGAAGAAACCTTGAGAGGAAATATATACATACATATACATATTCCTCTCAAGGCTTCTTCCTCATGACCTTTTGGTTAAGGATGTAGCACTTTTATTTGTGTTTCGCCAATCGCAAATATAGAGCCGAGAACAACAGGCTCTCTGAAGTCCGGCAAAGACAGAATCGGTGACACACACACGCTTAAACAGCAAATCACCCGGTGAAACACACATGCTTAAATACACACACCCTGACGAGACACAGGTGAAACACACCTCCACACTGACACGCCCACATGAACACACAACTAGGGAAGGGGCAGGGGTGACCACCGTCACACACACACATATATATACTTAGATAGATATAGAAGTGCTATATCCTTAGTTAACTTAGCTATGCTTCAACTTACACACGCACATATACACTCATACTCACGAATAATAAAGGCAGGAGAACTTGTGGCTGGTGTAGGAGAACTTATCTTGAGAAGAATGGCGCTTGGAGAACTGGGCCATCTTAGAGTGCGTGCCCCCGATGGACAGGCCGTTGCTGCTGGGTATGTTCAGGCCCACCTTCCAGTCCAACTTGGTGTTGCTGGTGCTCTCTTTCAGTATCTCGCTGCTCGACTCAAACACCTTGGCGCTGAGCCTGTGTTGGCACATCACCTTGATCCGCCAGTCCAGCACGGCGGCCGGTAGCTTCTGCTCCTGTTTCAGAAGCTTGTTGGTGCAGATGGTGCAGTTACCATGATCTCCGCCGACCATGTATTCCTTCATGTTCACCACGTAGGCACCCGTGGTCTTCATGCGCACGATGTCAAAACCCTCGCCCACCAGATCATGGCCCGGCACAAACGGGGGCTTTTGGCACTCTGTGCTTGGCGCGTTGCGGCAGCTGGATGCCAGCGGCACAGCCAGCAGGAGCAGGAGGAAGGGACGCATGGGGGCCGCACGAGCTACAGAGCAGCGAAGACGAGATGGAAAGGGAAGGAGAGAGAGAGAGAGAGAGAGAGAGAGAGAGAGATGAGAGGAGAAGAGAGCTGAGGCAGAATCTTCCAGCTGCATTAGTGTTTTTTTTTCTCAGTTCATTACCATTGTTCCCAAAAGGACACTATTCTACATTTTCAATGCCCAACTGAATTACTTCTCACAGTGATTTTTTGAAAAGCTAATTTGTGATATGATAAATCTCTGAGATCCAGCAAATATATGATTTAAGAAACAAGGTGGAAGAGCAGAATATTGTAAACAATACCTGTAAACAATTTGAATGATCTGCAGTCAGAACTATACCTTCATGTCATTCATCCATCTAATTTATAACTAAAAAACAAACATGGAAAAATAAAAATGGCATTTTAGTAAAACTGTGTAAACAAAATCATGTATTTACCTTTTTCTGAATCCTCTAAGCTTTAAGGAAGGTGAAGGGAAGGGGGGGTTCCTTATATACCCTAAATGTTCGAGAAAAAAAACCTGAAATAGCAACACTGACAAAGCATGTATTTTAACACCTCTCTCTCTCTCTCACGCACACACATACACACACACAAAAACACACGTGCGCACAGCAAATGTTTTTTTTTTATTTCTTCTTTTTTGTATAAACACAGGCACATTCAGAGGAATGTAAGGTTAAATGAGACAAATGCAATGAGAGATTCAATCCTGCAGCGGTTATTGATCTGATCCATAACATCTCTAAGTTATTAATCTGATCTATAACATTTCTAAGACATAAACGTGGACATAAAATAGCCTTTTCCACTTTTCCCACAAATAAGCATAATCCTTGTAACAGTGCTTTGTCTTAGCAGGCAAATGGAAGGAGTAACTACAAAAAACTATCAGATTCAGTTTATTATGAAACACATGTTGATGGTTATGTTGTCTATAGCAAAAAAGGAGAACAAACATCTGACTTTTTTTCTCTCAGGAAGATCAACGGCTAAATTTCACACTTTAGGTTGGCTGAGTGTAGATGGGAAGGACCGCAAGGGTGTCACCTCAGAGAGCTTCTTCTGACTCCTATATCATAACCCAAACGGTTTGTGTCCTCTGTTACAATTTAACTACACAACTGAGTACAGTATACAGAGAAACATGTAATTCATACTCACATGTAATTTATACTCTTTCTACTCTATATGCATTTATACTCTCATTATGTAAGTACAGAGTATCAGTGCATTATATACTCTGTATATAACATTGTAATTCATTGTATAGTTAAACTGTAACAGTGGAAATGTAATTTATAGTATTATAAAATCCAGATCTAGTCCTAATCTTCCTAGGACCTTAATTAAAATTCTGTTAAAGCATTTTTATTTCATTTATGCATATGCATGTTCATACTGAATGCATACTCATACTTTTGCAATCATACTGAATGCAATTATCTTTACCAAGATGTCATGTCTAAACACTGTTTCCCATAGGCATTTATCAAATGTAGTAAGTAGTTGTATTACACTCTCACTTTTGTAAGACACAAAGTCACAGAACACCCCTGGAAGTGGCTGGCAAGCAAACAAAACAGACAAGCCAAGACATGCTCTGTCCAAATAGGTTAGTGAGACAGACAGACAAACAGACAGACAGTGATGCACTGCCCAGCTACGTTAGTGAGTCAGACAGACAGAGAGATATGCACTGGCCAGCTAGGTTAGCAAGACAGACAGAGTAACTAGAGAAATGTACTGCAAGCTAGCACATCATCTTAATACTAGTGTTATTTGCTGGCACCAAGTCTGAAGATCACAGGTTTACCTGATTGTTGTATCTTGCAATTCAGTCTCATCAATCTAGCAAACTAACCTCAAAACACATGTGAACATATGAACGCAACAGAAATAGCGAGCAACCCTTTATATGACATTAAATATGTCCAACAGAGAACACAAAGATGACTATATACAGATATACAGAACTACACAGGTATATATATATATATATATATATACACAGAAAGAAATACAGAAAGGGCAAAACCAAAAATTCAAAATACTAGCAAGAATAATCAGAACACGAATCAGCGGTTCTGCTGATTCGCAAATAATCAAAGTACACAAAGTACACAAGTGAGCACCAAGCTGTGTTGAAAAGGGTCTTCATTGGCTCTTTTAAAGTTGCTGGGATTTGTGGGATAATGCAGGATGAAGACACCATCACTAGAAGGCATGTATGTTATGGATGCACAGAGAGTTCTGGGTTTGAGTCTGAAATCATAAAGACAGAACATGCACCAGACCCACAACACATATTGCAGAGCATAACAGATTTGGCATATAAATAATAGACTATGTGAAAAAGTGCACCACATGCTAAAGTGAGTTTTTTTCTTACCAAATTTACAATTATCAAAATTATAAGTTGGGTTATACGATGACCTCAAAGCAAGGTGATCTCAAACTCCAGACCCACAAGCTCCTATAGTGGTTTCACCCAAGTTATTCTGAATGCACCAACCATCTCTGACTGAATGAGTGAATAAGGGCAGTGAGGAGGTATGCCTGTATTTCATTATTCTGGAGATGTAAAAAAAACAACAACCAAAAAACATTTGAACACTGTGCATTTTATATAGTCAGTAATCAGCCTGTTTCAGGTTGGCTGTTCTGCACCTATCAGATACAGTCACAATTTTATTTAGTTTTGGGAAATACTTTCAAAGAACTTATTTTGAACAATAAAGTTACAGGTGAATCCCTAACTGACACGAATCCCTTTGAAAAAAATGTATTTATAGGTGTCTTCAATCTCGTGCAACATATAATCTGTGATGCCTCAGATTTTAGATGTTCCCTAATCCTACCATTACTAATCTCACAAAAGGTGATAAAAAGGCAACAAGAGATACCACAAAAGGTGATAAAAAGGCAACAAGAGATACCACAAAAGGTGATAAAAAGGCAACAAGAGATACCACAAAAGGTGATAAGAGAACTGTTGCCAAGGTGATGTCATGCTGTTTCTGATGAGGCCTTCCAGGCCCTCATGTTCTCCCTCCTCCATCCCGAACCATCCAATAATATTTTATTTCTTCTTTTTAGTCTTAGATTAAGATTTTAATCTAAGTCTAGATCTTAGTCTAGATTTTAATACTAGTTTTATTGGAATATTTGATAGTGTTGCTTCACATAAAATCTGACTGATTCTAAGCAGCATAATAGAAAAAAACAATATAATAAAACATTTAAATAAATTATAATGATATTTATTCAGCACTTTTGGTTCTGCAGTGTCAGTAAAGCAGTGTAAGATCTACAGATTAAATAGCTCAGTTTCACAGTTTCAGATGCTAAAATCCTCTCCCCTCTCATGTGTGTCTATTTCCCTACTGTATAGTGCTGGATGGTATCCATTGCAATGATTTTATAGTTTATGAAAAGGTCAATATCATGCCAAGATACTGAAAAGGAGCTTCAGCAATAACTCACTTCATGCTGTTGCAGCAAATCCTCTAAAGAGGAAAGCAATTAGTGGTTGTCTACCTTTAGCTCTTAGATCTCAGGGCCACTGAAAAGACTTGTTTTAATTATTATCTCTAATACTGTATTATAATGTATACCAGTCTTATAGGTTACACTTCATAGGCATACAGTTACAGGCTATATTCCATTTGATTCCATGCACAGACATTCATTACCCCAACCACAGGAGTTAATGCTGAACCACAGAACCACTGTTGACCATATAATATGCATCATTTCCACACAGCAGTGACGCTGATATGAAGAGGCGTAGTAGCCACTGGTGCACTGGTGCGAGAGTGTGAGGGACAGTGTTACTGGAGTTTTTACACTTGTCAGTGTTACTGCTGAGCTAAGAGTGATATGGCACTAAAAAAATATGTTCCTGTTGTGAAGGAGTGGCAGAAGAGGACAAATATTAATTGTGCATGCCAACAGATGCGCTGAAGAAAGTGGCATTTTTATCAAAACTCTGGGGCCCCACTACAAAATGTGGGTTAACCTTTTAAATATTATTATTTTTAATTTACAATTCGCTTCTAGGGGGCCCCCCTTCAGCTCAGTGAACCCTTCACGTAGTACATGTCCTGTATATACATGTTATTACAAACGAAAATGCTTGTAATAACATGTATATATGAGGAACCAATACAATGTTTGTTAAATAAGACTAAGACTATTTATAACGATAAATCTTTAAAATTATGACTTAAAGGACCATATCATTTTGATGGTATTCCTGCAGAAATTCAAATAGTTCTAGAAGATTTACAACTTTTTACAAAACTTCCTTTTGCTGTATCTTTATGCACAATGTTAGGTGTACTGTCAAATCTATCTTAATCAAATCTTTGACACGTGTCAAAGATTTCTCAATCAAATTAAACAAGTAAATAAAACGAGCAAATTAAACAAGTCAGTCAGTCAAAGCATGCATGCTTTAACTGCCTGTGGGAGATGTATTCTGTGAGCCCAGGTATCTGGCTGTGCTATGGGATGCGGAGCCCCTGTGTTTGTGGGTGGGAGTCAGGGCTGCTGGAGCGAGACTGGAATGCTGTGTGGTTCCTTACTCACCAAAGCACAGGTCAGCATGTGTACTGACGGCAGATGGGGCCCACAGTGCCTTATAGCAGGCTGGCCACAGCACACCATGCCCTGCTCCTCCAGCAGCATGTGCTTATAAATTAGGACATTTTATGGCAAAATAAAAGCAATTATAAATTTAAAGAATTAGGTTGTTATTTTAATGCAAGTTCTGTCCTGCTGGACAGTTCTATCTCAGTGGCTGCAGTGATACCATATTGGCCATATCAGGAATCCTTATTGACTCAAGAGAGAGTAAAGTGACTATAATTGTGTGTTAGAGTAACCTAAATCATTTTTGGATTGCAAATTTTATTATTTTATATTTCTTTAAAACAGTTTCTCATTATAGTTTATGTTAAACTATCTAGTTATAATTTTTCTTTTACAACTTTTTATACATTTTGGTAAAAAACACTAACTTTTTGTTTAAAAAGAACTATATAAAGCTTTTATTACTGTTGTTATGGAAAGCTTCCTCTTGTGCTACTGAGTGACCTCTGGTCTTTGGCCAGCACATCACAGTCTTCAACACATCACTCACTGAACACACTTACATCACCGTGTTGTTAACAGTACATAACAGTAACAGGAAATGGGTCCAGACTGAGGAACTGAAGTATCAGGTGAACAAGAACAATGAGAAGAACTACGGTCCAGGCCAACAGAATGTGGTTAGATTACAGGTACTGTTTTGACAGCATGCAGCCTATGTGTTACATTAATGAGCACACCACTCCTAAGCAGGCCACTCCTAGCTTATTAAAAAAGATGTTTGATGGAAAAATGCTAAATGCATTTTAATAGTAATTTTTATAACTAGCCTGTTTTTTTGTTGCAGATTTAAACTTTTAACCTGTCATTATAAAATTGCTTATTTGACAGATCAGAGAAAAAAAACTGGAGAGCTTATAGATTTTCTTTCTTGAGGTTAATGAAAACATTTTTACTGTAGTTACTAGAATGAAAGATTTTTATATACCCTTTCTAATAGACCAAAACAATTACTCACAACATGTCTCTCAAAAACATTTCAATAGGGTAAGGAAACAGATAACAGACTATGCCCGCTAATGACAGTGTGGCATGATGGCTTGTGGATAGTTGACCTCATACACATAAAATGGTAATTGAAGTGGTTAACCTGTAAATAGCATGGTCATAAAATGTCCTCAAGATGGCAGTATGCCGCAGGACCAGAAGAACGAAACAAAACTACAAGCACGTGATATTTAACTTTGCTGGTTACTTCACTGACAATGATATTCCAGTGCAGTAGAAAGAGTGACGAGGGCTTTGAGTCTCATAATCTGGGGCCCATACATCCTGAACTGTGATTTCTAGAAGTGAGGTTCGCAGTCCAGCCCTTGGCAAGCTTCAGCTGGTCCAGACTTTTTTTCCTGCTTGTTAAAATCTTGCACCAGTTATCTGACCAAGGTGTGCTGGGAGCTTGTTAAAGACATCTGCACTAGTAGACCAAATATGGACAGGCCAGGGAGTTGCAAGAGGACACCCTTAGGCCCACTAAGACGGTCCAATTTAAAATTCTTTTTTTGGTATATTCACTTTTTGTTAAACAATACAGGTGAATAATTCTGAGAAAACACCTGAAGTCAACAGAAAGTAACTGCAATGTGTTATTAAAGTATTTTAACAGAGACCACTTGTCCTTTCACCAACAGGCCTGAAAGACACACATGGAAGAAACAAAACACAAAAATAATTACAGCAACAAAAAATAAAAAGTTACATCCACAACATAACCATTTGTCTACCTGATGCATAGTTTTTTTTATTTCGTGCATGTTACCCGAACTGATATTAGTCTGCTACATCAACCACCTAGAAAACCTTCATTCATTCAGGAAACAGATTTGGTACAAAGAAGATATCTCACCTTGCTTACAAGCAACAGGTCTCGTGGTGCTACAACTGTTTATTAAAACTACGGTGTGAATCATCTATGGTGTGCGTTTTTACAAACTAAATGTCTCCTCGAGGCCTTCTTGTTAATTAGTAACTAATTGTTACCTAATTGTTGATGAGTTAATTGTTGAGTGTTCAACAATTATGAGTAAATGAGTGTTCTCTCGGCGAGCATTAAGATGAAGTCACCTTGGGTCGTGTGGCGCGCTAGTGGGAACAGCCTTTAAGGGGAAAAGTGTGACGAAAAGCTTTAAGAAACATAAATAATAAATAAATGGAAATCCTCTTAGAAAACGCGACTCTAATATGTCTCTAATGTATATATTCCTCATATTGAACAATATACTAGACTGTTCATGAGTCTGGCAAATGTTCTGCAAACGTGCCCAGCAGAACTCCAAACACCACACAACAAAAGACGGGGACGTTTAATGATCTACCATGATCCCAGCTCCACCTTCCGGTTAGATGGTACAGATTTTTACCGTAGTACACAAAGAAAGGCACCTGAACTTTTTAGTTGCAAGAGGGATTGTCTCTTGTACGACCGCATCAAAATATCAAGTTTTAAATGATACGAAGATATGTCAGTCACACATGTTTATTGAGATATTTGCCCACTTTAGATGTACCAGTTTATGATAATGTCTGCTTGAATTTTATACTTGACGCATCCAAACACACACGAGGGCCCGTGTCCACAACCTACTAAAAGGCTACCAAAGGACAGGCTATTCCACGTGGAGAGTGGCGCAGTGCCGATTAATCTCCTCAAACTTCGAAAGACCATGCAACAATCAGTTTTGTGAATTTGTGAATAGCCTATAAAAATCACTCATTTCAAATACATACAGCAGTGACACGTTCTGAAAATGGATTGCATGTTTAGATCTAGCCTCATACAATTACATTCAAAACATCGCTTTAAAACTATGCTTGGAAGACAACACGTAATGGCGGTTATGGTGTCAGTAGATTAGGTCTTTTTAGCTGTATTACGTCAGTAAATTATTTATTAAGACATCGTGAGGTTACCGACCAAAATGGCGCATACTCTATCCGCCGTGAGCTGCAAATATTCTTATTTTTTCTGTGCTGGAAAGGGTGTCCTTAGCGTGCGTCTTCACGAAGAAGACTACGGTAGCATCACAGAAGGGGTGTATACATGTAGTGCGGAGAGAAGGTAGCTCTTCGTTTCAGTCAGTTTTATTCGACTTCTGTATACATTAAATTATATCGTAGGGAAGAATGAAAGTAGTCTTCCAACAAGGCGATCGAAAACATGAACGGCGCCCTTTACATTTCGTTTTTCCAAGGTCAACTTGAATCCGCTCTGGAACAGGTAGTGCAACTTGCGGTTCAGGAAATAACGAAGACCGTTGGGGCAAGCTTGAATTTAATGCTGCTGGATGCAGCCACCAAAGATCAAGAGAATCAGCGTTTGAGGTTAAAGATTCAGTCTCGGAAGCAAAAATGTACGGAGAAGGGGAAAGCCAGCGACAAGGCCGAGGAAAGGGGAGATACGAACGCGGCAAACGAAGGAACAAAGCCCGAGCAACACACCCCAAGTCGAAGCACTGACTGTGGCTTACAGACTGGCTCTCTCAGGCTTGAACAGAAAAGGCGAGCAGTTGGTAAGACTATTTGTTAGTTAGTGTTGTTTTCATGATATTAGACTGTAAATGTGCGGCTCTTCTGGTCTTCGTGCTCTTCATACGAATGTTCGGGAGCGTCGGTTTGCTTTCGAGCTTCTATTCTCCAATCCTGCTCTAATGGTTTACTTAGTGCGTAGCTAGTGGCGCGGCTCAGGAAAACAGATCACACACCATTTTCAGAGGAAGGAGGGGGTCGTTAGAAATCCTTATAAGATGCGCAACATTTGTGTTAAGGTATTTTAGGTATTTTACATTTCTTGAGGGAATAAATGTGCATACTCTGAAATAATAAAAAAGTTCAATAGCATTCCATATATGTCCAATGGACCCATCTAAAGTTTTTTTTTAAATGAAATTATTTAAGTAATTAGATATTGAAGGGGAGGTTTTGCAGAATGGAAACACGTATTTCTACAAAACTGGCTTATGACATTCAGTGCTTCATTTTGGAGGCGGGTTGACCAACGGCTGTTGTGAATAAATGAGTTTCATTGTAACCCTTCTAATCTCTTCTTCATGAATCCGAGTCAGCAGTATTCAGACCTAGGTCCACGCTGCAGATCCTCATGTATCGCTGTGGAAAGGACGGGTGTCTTGTTATGCTCGTTGCAAGTGGCTGTTTCTGGCGGTGACGCTATTGTTGTTGAGCGGGTCCTTAGCGCTGCTTTTCAGAACGTGGTGACGGAAGGGCGCCGTTCCCCCGAGAAGTGACCAATGAGAAGTGACTTAAAGAAGACGAAGCCACTCCCACGCACTCGTCTGTGTGTGTGTGTGTGTGTGTGTGTGTGTGTTGGTGGCAGGGGGCCCATCGTGCGGGGGGGGGGGTATCGTCCACTGGGTCAGGTCAAACATGCAAGTTAGTGCAGTGCAAGAGCTACTGAAGGAGTGTCCAACATCTATGACAGATTTCTATTAATCCAGAGTGTTCAACATCTTTCAACAAGTATTGTGAGAAGCCGATTACATCCACTTCAGTTAGCAGTAGAACTCATAAACTGAATAAATTTTTATTTGTAGCAACAGGGAGCTTTAGAAGAACTATGTCTAGACCCCTAATGAGCAAAGCTGACTGAGCCAACACCCCCCCCCCCAGGTGGCATAAGGAGTGCTAAAAACCGGAACAGAAAACAGCATTGTTTTCATGTTGTAACCTTGGGAGGAACCAGGCTAACCCATTCTCCTTGGGTGACACTGGATAGCAGCATTTATCAATACTTTAGCCCTCATGGATTGAAACAGATTAGTACCTAATTGGATCGACATTTTGTGGTATTCTGATCATTTGCATTTAGACATTAGGTATGACAGGGAGCAAGTTGGAGATAAAAAGATTGTGAGTAGGTAACGTGTCATACGTCCTGAAAGAACTTGAGTAGTTGGACAGGCCCAGAGTGAGGTGGAAAAGAGAATGGCCCAGGCAGTCATAGTAAAGCAGCACTCCAGAGTCGTGTGCTGGCATGATATCAGGGAACTCTGTGAATGAGTGTGCTGACAGACAGCATTGTTAAGTAAGATAAATGGACATGGAGAACGTGGGCGTATGTCCTATAACGACTCAATGCTGGATTTACAGGTGCATATCGGTGGCCTCGGATAGATCG
The DNA here is from genome assembly GCA_028565775.1 of Sternarchorhynchus goeldii. Classification (NCBI taxonomy): domain Eukaryota; kingdom Metazoa; phylum Chordata; class Actinopteri; order Gymnotiformes; family Apteronotidae; genus Sternarchorhynchus; species Sternarchorhynchus goeldii. The sequence goes on along the minus strand of JAOXYF010000005.1, from coordinate 18,964,977 downwards.
GAACTCGAATCAAACTTGCACAGAGTAGGAAGGCCACCATTTACAGGCCTCTCTAAAGATCAGTGTTAAGTTCCTCAATGAAAGTACTGACAAATGTGAGTTGACGAAGTGTTTTTAATATTTTAGATGGAAACTGGAATTTTCTCTCTGACGATTTCAACGCGTTGATAAAACGACAGCAACAGGTTACAACAAAAATACAGTGTCAGTAATATTTAAATTCTGGTTTAATTCAATAGTTCAATTGTACACATGGCGTCAAAGTAGATGGACATCTATCACTGCTGTGAAATTCAGTGAGATGATTACACCAGCAACGAGTTTTGAAAAAACATGGCTGCTACCAAAGGGAATCGGAATGGAGCCAGGGCTCGCCTACATACATTCATGAAAACAATGACTAACATACGAAAATTAGCCACTGATTTACCCGTTGTTAGTCGGTCTTTTAATTCACGTAGTGCCCTCAGGGGTTTGTTCCATGGACGTTCTCTGTCAAGGTGGTATATTGGAGCCATTTCATTAAGTTTTTAGCACCAGTTTAGTTTGTTTTATGGGTATGTACACTCCAGAAAACGTTAGCCTTCACATTTTCTTAAGGGAAGTTCTTGTTATTACAGGGCTAGCTTTGTTCATTAGTGTGTATACACCACGTTTATTATCTTATATTTTTTTAAATAGGTGCAGCAAGAATTTGCTGGTCTTTAGAGGCCAATTTTTCCATTCTTTGTCAGTGTAATTATGCACACTGCCCTTCAGAACTACAGGGGCAGGGCAGGCCAAATATTTTTGCTGTGACTAAATATTGACAGTAGTAAAATTACATATTTCTTTTTGGCTATATCTGGGCATGTTTGATTTAGATCTTTTGATTTTAGTTCACAAACATTTTGGGCACAGTTTATCCTCACCTGTACACGAAGGACCTCCCAAGGGCTAGAACTTGTCGGGGGGGGGGGGTATTGCAGCATATCTGACATGATATAACTGATACTTCAGAAGAATCTTCGTGTTGGTAGCTGAGCTTTATCTGAAATCTCCTCCGGTCCTGGTTGGGAACGAGGGAGTGTGACAGAGGCGACAAAAACAGCATTTCTCCCGAGGACTTATGAGCGTGCTCTCTTCTTTCTGCTCAAGGTCAGCTGAAGTCCGTTATGGAGCAGGTGCTGGAGTTCGCAGTTTGCGAGCTGACCAGGATAGTGGAGGACGGCTTCGACGACGTGTTGCTGGAGCTCGGTAAGACGGAGCGGGAGCAGGTGGAGCTGATGGAGCAGCTTCGAGCTGTGGAGGAGGAGCAAGGCGCGCTTTCTCTCGAGGCGCAGGAGCAGGAGGATAGGCCGGACTCTGCCGGTGGCTCGGAGGCGGTGAGGCAGCAGACAAACAAGGCGCACGACAGGACAAGTGGCAGGGAGCGGGCCAAGGAGCAGGCTGGAGACACCAACGGTAGATTTTTAAAAAAATTTTTAGCTGTTCCTGTTTGTTTATCCCGGTGATTTGCTTTCAGTAATTGTACATCTGTGCACTGCTGTGGTTGTTACTTAGTGGGGCTTATTGTAAGCAAAAAACAATGAAAATATCACTTATATGCTGCTGGCAAAACATAAACATTTGTTAAGTTTTGTAAATCTGTAACGTGATTGAGCACAATAACAGTAACGGAGATGCATGGCGATACATGTATACTACTATACTATAATACTCTAGTTTGAATACATACTAGATTGCTATAATATACTCTTAGCTTGATAGTATTTTTATGAGGGGAATCTGCAGTTTTAATGAATATATAGGCAGAAACTAGTGGGAGTTTGTTCTCGGTTTTCTCAGTGCTGCTTACATGTTCTGGAAGTGTTTGGAGGTCACTCTTAAGCCCTTTGCCTTAGCTTGCACATAGCTCTCTGCAGTCTGTTCTTAAGGGCAAACCTGCAAAGAGCGGCACCCAGCTCTTCTTAAAGTTTTGAACATGGGCGAACCATCTGGCTATGACATTCATAAAAAAAGTGAAAGTAACCACAGTCACAATAATAAACTGAATGTCCAGGCCACTGTGTACTTTAAGTACCATTTATATGGTATGTATGATACCATACCATACCATTTAATGTATGGTTTTATATTCTCATTCTCAGTGGGTATAGATGAGAGCCTTATTTCAAACAAGCACTTTGTGTGATTTGAATTGTCCAGCTGTAGATAAATTTAATAGAAAGTCCTTGTCCACTTTAAATAAAATGCATAAAATAATTTCAGATCTGTGCTTCTGTCTTAAAATCTTGGCTTGTTTTATTCCTGGCACACTGAAAGTAGAACTTTTTTTGTTTTTGTTTGCTTTTTTGGCCCTACATCAAATACATGCACTGCAATAAATAGCAGTTCGTTTAAAAATGGTACTTTAAAGGAACATTTCAGAATAGCAAAGCTCGGACTACATTCTTCTCCAATCTGTTGAATAGAGATTGGTGTTAAGCACCAGATGATCCCTCTGCCCTATGGCTGATTGTTGGAGTTATACACTCTAAAATTAGGAGCTGGAGCCCCCTTCAAGTTATATTTGTCTTTCCCTGAAGGTAGACTTAAATTAACAGCACAGTAGTAATGTTGCTACTTGACAAGTTCTGTAAGATGCATTTTGCAATGATGTGTTCTGCTTTTAAAGGCAGTCTGCATTAGAAAAGCAGGTTCAGATCTAACTGCCTTGTTTACCACAAGTTGGGGAAATAACAGTTGAAGCTAAAAATGTAAGCTTTCGTTGTAAGAGGCTATTCACCAAAATTAGTGGGTTTTTTTTTTTTTTTTTTAATTCCACAAATATCTGGGTATGTTCTATGTGGTTTTATTGACATTCAGTGTTGAACCACGTTCATGTTTTAGGGGAATTTATTAACACTGTTTCTGCCAGGGCATTACCTCATACACACTGCCTCATCACTTTTTAGGACATATTTCATACACATGAACTTTTTTTTCCATAACGTTTTTAAACTAAGCCCAAAGGATGCTCATTCATAAGTTGTTATAGCAATAAGAATAACTTTGATTACTATATTGCAGTCAAACCACTGCAATACTCGTATTTACTCGGTTGTTGCTGTCATGCATATAACCACGCATATAACCACGCATATAACTACGTATCCACTGGTACTTTCCACTTCGGACGTGACGTGCACGCTGAGCAGGGCGAGTGCACAGAAAGCAGCTGGCCCTGATGGTGTACCCAGCCGTGTGCTAAGAGCTTGTGCTGAGGAACTCTCGGGTGTCTTCACACACATCTTTAATGTCTCGCTGGCCCAGGCAGCTGTTCCAACCATCTTCAAGTCTGCCACCATCATGCCAGTGCCAAAGCACTCAACTGCTTCAGCCCTGAACCTGTTGCACTTACCCCATTTATCTCCAAGTGCTTTGAAAGACTAGTTCTTTCTAACTTGAAGTCCTTCCTGCCTGCTACGATGGATCCATACCAGTTCGCCTACCGTAGCAACAGATCCACTGAGGACGCTATCTCCACAGCGCTACACACTGCACTGACCCACCTG
>JAOXYF010000005.1:18938215-18949294 GCA_028565775.1 Sternarchorhynchus goeldii | reverse complement strand
CATGCATACAACCATGCATACAACCATGCATACAACCATGCATACAACCATGCATACAACCATGCATACAACCATGCATACAACCATGCTCTACATGTTTCACCAAGAATGCTTTGTTTTGTACTTTATTTTGCTTTGTTAAAAAGGTTGTCAGTGTTAATTTAATAGGTCTGTAGGAGAACGTTGCCAAAAACAAATTGGCATTTCAAATAGCCATATTTTTTTGGCCCATTTTGGATTGCTTGTTTACACACTAGTTTAGCCTGTTGGGACCAGATTTCTCATATGCAGTCCTGAAATATCCCAGTGTGTGCAAGGTTTTATGGTGTGACGCCTTGGGGGGGGGGAAGATGGTGCGTGAAAGTACTGGACGATTACATTATTGTTATTGCAGATAATAAAACTTAAAAGAGGGGGTACATGCCAGATAGAACTCATTATAAACGGCTTGGATGGGATTGGAGAATGTGGAAGTTTTAAGATGAATTTCTTCACATTTTTCTTTCTTTGCCTATGAAATTTGTAACAGCATTTTATTATCAGTAAATGTTGGTGCCTTACGTGCATGGAGCTATAGAAAAATAAACATGTTATCAATTCCGTGCCAGTTTAGCAGTATTGCAAGCATGTTGCCAAGGACTGATACAGGCCCATGTTGAGTCCTGTGTCACAGTGTACGTTATAAGCGTTCTGAACTGAGTGCCGGCCAGATCAGACTTTAATCTAGCCATATTACTGAGGAAACCAACTTGATGCATTTATGAACAGACAATCTTGATGTCCAAACATATCCGTGCTGATAAAAAAAAATTATTAGTATTTTTGAAAACCTATACTACAAATAGCTGTCATTTTTATTTGTGGAGGCAGAGTTATTCCGACCACAGTTTAGAGTGAGTGCTGGTTTCTGCTGGGCACTGGTTTCCGGTTTCCTCCTTGAATGTTCATTGACAGCAAATGTGCAATAGACGCCTTGGATGTGTTTTAGCGATCGCCCTCGGCTCTGTGATTTAGCCTTAGGAAAAGCAGAATGTGCCAAAAAAAACAGAGAAAAAAAGCATCTTGTATCCATAACAACCCTTCCTTTTTTGTCAGCATCTCTTGGCCATTTGTTTTTTTATTACTGGGATAAAATAGGAGTATATACACTTTCTCATCAAATGAGTGTTTCTACCTCTGCCTGGAGTCCCTCCACCTATGCCGTTTTATGCCTGTGTTGTCTCTGACCGTTAGGCATTTGTCTGTTTGTACCTATGGGCGTGAATGTGGTTTGTGTGGTCATAGGGCATGTCTGTGGTGTTTCTACCTGTGGGGCATGTCTGTGGTGTTTCTACCTGTGGGGCATGTCTGTGGTGTTTCTACCTGTGGGGCATGTTTTGCAGATTCACTGGGGATGTTCTGGTCTGCTTAGCAGGGTAAATTTCTGTTACATGTGAAACGGGAAGCTGACAAACACAAGTTAATGAGACCTGAATAGATATTTGTGTGAGGTTTGGGTAATTATTGTAATTACTGTACTGCAATAGGTTGTAACCTGTACAAGTACTATAATAAGAGACAGGTTTTTCCAGCTAAGAGAAGTCTGAGTTATGAAATGAATTTGTAACCTTTTGTGTTAAGCAATGCATTCAGTACCAAAGTTTGTTTAATGTTCATAAAGTGTGTTTATACACGTGTGTAGAACAGTAAATGCGTCTGTCGTCTTCGCTTTGCTCCCTCTCGTTCAGGTCCACTTTCTGCTTACAGTGTAGCACAGGGAGAGAACACAGAGAGCATTAGACGAACCACCTGTGGTGTCTGCTTTACATGTTGCACCTCTGGCTCTTACCATGCACAGAGAAGACAAAATGTCAACGTGCTTTGTATTTATTTCCATTTAAATAACATATTAAATAAGATATTAATGCACAAAAGATTTATATTTACTGTTACAGATGTTTTGAAATTTAAAACAAAATAAAATCTTAATTAATCTGTCAAATTAATAGGCATTAGCATGCCTATTATTTCCATATGTGTTGTGTTATTTTTGGGGGTCAAATGGACAGAACTATCAAACTAGCTTTGCACACCACTCAAAAATGTACAAGTCCTCATCTTGAGCATAATGATCTCGTACCGTATCTTTTTTCCTGCCAGAATCAGACTCGGACAGACAGACAGTCATTACCGTCACACAGGACTGGGTGCCCATCCTGGACAAGGTGTTTGGCCAGAAGTGGTGCACTGACATCTGGCAAATCAAAGAGCTTAGCGGCAGTAAAGAGGAGCGAGCCGGTTTGGGGGCGGGTCTGGGGGTGGGTCTGGGGGCGGGCCCCATGCCTAATGTGGACAGCCTCATTCGGGAGAGTTTGGCATCAGCCTCCCAGAAGAGTGTGGAAGTCAAAGTGGATCAGACACAGTGGTTGCAGGCACGTGACATGGATGTGTTGTCCCCAACCTCTGACCCCCAGTGTACTTCATTAACAAGCTCCATAGGTGAGTTACACTGCTGTCCTTTTAATCAATACGTTCTGCAAATATTGAAATGCTATTAACACTTGACTTGTCTGATGCCATTCCTTTGTTTAACGTGGTTGCAAAAAGCATGCAAAAAATTAACAAAAACACTTGAAGGCACATTTTTTTTTTCCAGTTTAACTCAAGGACATAGATTTGGGTTTAGTATTTGTCGTCAGTTGAGCTGAGCATTTCTATAGGATTTAATTTAAGCTTGACCTTCATAATGTGTTATGAGCACAGCTCATAAAATGGAAGCAGGTGTAGTAAAAATCTCGGTGAGACCTCCATCCTTCACTGTAGATTGTGAGTACCAGGCTCTGTGCATTGTCTGTCTTGCAGGTGATGAGTTGCGATCACCCTCAATGCTGCACCGGCTCCTCACGCTGCCGTCCCAGCTGCTGGAGGGTGACAGCGAATCCGCGGACGGCCTGCCCAGCCTGGAGGAGCCTTGCACCACGGCCTCCCCCGCCGACACCCTTGGCCACGGCCCTCGCCCCTCTCCCGAAGAAAAACCAGACAACGGGGGCGAAGAAGAGGAAGAGGAGGAAAGTGACCTGAAGGTTCTCGACGAGTCCTCCAGGAGCAAAGGTGGGAGGAAGGTTCACGCGTGCAAAGAATGCAGCAGGAAATTCAGCCGAGCGCACCTGCTAAAGGCGCATCGGCAGGTGCACAGGGAGGCGGCCACCCACTGCCCGCAGTGTGGGAAGAGCTTCTCCCAGCTGGCCAAGCTCCAGAACCACATGCGAACACATTCAGGAAAAACAACATAAGGATGGATGGCAGGATGGAGAAATGGTTGGATAAACAAGTGGTGAGGAGGCTCCAGCACTGGTTTCCCTTTGGTTTGTTATGGTTCCATGGTGGCTTGATGGTTCATTGAAGAAGAAACCAACAGCACGGCAAACTTTTAGGTTTCAAACTAGTAAATGAAGTGCTTAAGTCTGATGAGACTCTAGCCCAATGCTAGGTGGAAGGTACATAAAAGATGTGTACAGTAGGAGAGAGTTTTTATCTTTAAGATCCTTGATCTCTGTGCTCGTGTGTGGATTGTTTTCAGTTGTTCTCTTCACTGTTTACCTCCATTTTGTTCTCGTTTCTGGGTGTTATAAAAAAAAAAAAAGGACTTCACTTACTACGATGCAAATAGTGAGACGACCCTTCTTTATTTTTAAACGTAGAGTTTTTAGAAATGGCTTTTGTTTTTAGGAACTGGAGCACGTGGGAGAAATGGAAGCAATTTTGAGACCATTTGTATTTAAGAATGAAAAAGTTATGGTTAGCTGTGACATAGTAAAACTGTATAGATTTTGTATCAGAACTTGAACCTCCATGAAAGAAATTCATGATGGCATCTTGTAAAAGTGAATGGACGTAGCTTTTCTGGAAAGATGCTGGAAAGAAGTAGTAACTGTATTCTGCCTGAGAAGACATTTAAATAGGGAATCTGAGTATCGTGAGGAGAGGTGGACAACGCTGGAGCCACCAGCTGCAACGCTCCTCTCACAGTTCTTTAACTGTGATGGTGTGACACATGAACCAGGGATTTCTAAACGTTTCTCTTGTAACTGAACTTTGTGGCTTTTACTGGTGGTATTCATTTACATAGGACTTGAAACAAAATACCTCCACAGAAACAGACAGGTATTGTATTGGACGAAGAGGATCACCACGACACGAGTCTCCACGTGAGGAATTCAGCTTTGTAAAATGATCGCGTTCATCATGTGGATTGGCATGAGCTAATGGCAGAACTGACATTCACATATGTGTACTATATGACCTTCAGAATGAACCGTTTTCTTGGTTTCATAAAGGAGAAAATGTTATTTCATTATAAAATCCTTAACTGTGGTAATCATGATCTCTGTCCTGAGAGAAATGCATCAGGATGTTTATGCAGAACTCTCAACAGACAGATTCTGGAACTTGACAGGGAATGCAAGTTGGAAGGTCAGCAGCCCTCAGCATTGCTGAGGGGGTTTCTTCCTGCCTCTCCGTAGGCATGTAGGAGGCATGCACTCTTGACAGATTACTCTGGCAATGTCCTGAACTAGCATTGTGTCTTCCTATTGAGATTGTGCATATTATTTGAGTGAATAGTGTAGATTTATCTTCAATTCCCAGCAGTGATTTTGCTGCCAGTTCTGAAAACTTGCATGTAGATGTCACAATGTTGGTGGAATCCCCACATCATCATGGTGTTCTGTATAATGAAGCTTTCCACTCCACACAAGCTACAGCCTCCAGTGTGAAATGTCCACCCCAGAGGGTTCCACTCAGGTCCATGGCGAGCCCAGGCGTTTAGTGCATACCCTGCTCTAACACAAACATCCAAATGTGATCACAGCTATGTAATTGGCCCATAGAATCAGGTGTGATGAATCTGGTAGAACAGCAGGTTGGGGATCCTTTGAGATTGCAGACCAATCCCTGATTGAGCTTGTGGATCAAAAGTGGCTAGAACATGCTGCTCTGGTTCACAGCAAACCGCATAAACATTCCCAATTGGATTTTTTTTTTTTTTTTTTTTTTGGCTAGTGTTAAAGTGCAAGGTTTTACTCGCATTACTTTCATTGATACCTCATCACCAGAATTCTGATTTGTGTGACTGCTACAATAATAAGGAAAAGAAGCCACTGGTGTAAAAATTGCTTTTACAAAAAATAACTATAATTAATTGTAACTTGCATCTTAAAGTTATCAATGAATGAGCTGGAATGCCTGCAGTTATCAAATGCTTGTACTAATTACTTGTTCTCATTATGTAACAGTGCAAATGTTACAGACTATGGCCAAATTTAAGAGGTTTATTTATCTTGGGTTAATTAGTGATGAGGCACAATGTGAATGCCTTCCAAAGATAACATGATAATACAGTTCTTCCTTACTTGTCTATTCTTAGCACTCTGGTGCCAAATTCGTCCTGAATTCATGAATCTTATCTTGATGGAAAAGCTTTATAGAATTTGTGTGGTGTTATGGCAAATGCATTGAACATGACCATAACCAAAATGGAGTCCAAGACGAGAACTAATTGGACATGGTAATCTTCAGTAATATACTTAACACGGTGGCCAGTCTCTGCTGTGGTTCTCTTATGTTTTCTTTCTGCTTTTCATAGGGGCTTGTAATTTAATGCTTAGCATGTTGGTTTCAGATTTTGTGCTTAACATGAGAAAACATTCTTGCTGTTTGTTTATACACATTTCTCTAATAATCCCCCCACAAATCATACTGTATTGTAATTTTATTTTTTCCTGATGACCCAACAGCCATGAACAAAACCTACCTAGACTATCCAGCTGAAACACAACCATAACTGTAATCGTGCTTGTAGCCACACTTCATTGTTTCAGCATGTTGCTGCCTTAACTGTCTGTGTTGACACAGTCTGACTACTGTTGTAAGTCATGAGAGCTGCTTACCACATCGAGAGCTTCAGTTCATTGGTCTACTGTACGCTGATAATGAAATTTAAGGCAGTGCTTATGAGACTACAGTCAAAGGTGCAGTTAGTGCAACCATAATGACATCAATTTTGGACTTTTCTGGTTATCATATATTTTCCACAGTGCATCAGATAATTGTATGTTTTATAACCTTTTTCATTAAAAGTTGATTTCAACTTGTCACTGTGGAAATTAAAAGTTGATTTCAACTTGTCACTATGTCCGTTATTTTAACTTTAAATTGCCATTAACGGAGCCATTAATGAATTCATCTCCTTCAATCTTCTTGGCACAGATCTGATATAAACATTAAACCATGTCTCTGATTCTAACATCTTCCATAACATTAACCATGCAATATTGGATCAGACAGGTAATCCACTGCACACGCAGAGTGATTTCTCAGTTCTTCGACTGTAACATTACACTAGATCAAATTGCAATACAGAAACATTCTGGAATGTTATCAGTCACTGTCATTTATTCCTGGGTCTATTTCTCCCTGTATACAGTTTTGTAACATGAATTTGTAGTGGAAAGATCTGCGTTTTGTAAACCGTCTAAACATGTATGTTGTGTGGTTCTTTTTATCCTTTGGGTTATTCCATCTTTCAGTCACAGGGGAGTGTTATTTCCCCTTTTAAGAATATCTGCTCTTTTAATACACTTAATGTACTCTGTAAAACTGGCTTAAATGGTCAACACACACGGCCTTTTTTGTATTTTTCTTTGTATGTATGTCTGTATGATGGTGCCTAGTTTATTATAAAGCTCTTAGAAAAACTTGGTCCATAATCAGGAGATATTTGATGAAAGCTTAAGATAATGTTTCTAGTGCTCTCTGTTGAATAGCGTACTTGTGGTGTTCTCTGTAGAACAATGCTCTCCTTTCTCTAGAACCGTTCTCTGTAGAACGGTTGTTTGTGGGTATGGTGTTGGGACCGGGACTGAGCAGATAAAACAGAACCCATGGATTTGACCAGGCTAGGGCATTTTCTCCATGACCAACATGTGCCAGATTGTGTGCTCTTTGTGCCCATCATCTTAAAATCAGTTTTGCACTTTTATTTTTGCATTATTTCACACAGCCATACCTCAGTGTCGTCAAATGATGGGAAAGCATTAATGTCATTAGACAGGTGGCTCAGTTCATTACCTCAAGATTTTAGCATGTTTTTCTTGGTTTTAATTGTGTACGCATATTTTACAAAACTGCATTGGGCCAGGCACATATATTGAGCTGTTGGGGAGGGAGGGTGGGGTGGGGGAATTATGGTTGGAAAATGAGAAATGGAACGAAGTGGATATTCCATTTTCTTTTGCATAAAGACTGAGCTCTTTAGTACGTTTTTATTTGATATTATTTGATTGAGTTGTAAAGTTGATTTTTGCTGTAACATTTTAGATGCCAATATTTGCCCTGAATTGGCTCTCCTTCCATGTCTTCTCAAACAAATGTATTATATAGAAAATGCATCTAAACTAAATCTTCATGCCAAAATAATGGAGTAATGGCAGAGACCATTGATATAAGAAAGACCTCTGACAAATATTTTATTCATCTATTCTTAATATTCTTAACATACGGAGCATGTTGCTAATTCCACAACTCGTAATGGTTCCATGTCGATCAGTACAGTTGGATTAAGCTTGAAAATTTTGGAATACAAATTCATATGGAGAGAAACATGCCAGCTCATTTTAATGTTAATTTTATGATAAATATTAAAACAATAATCATTTTATGAATTTGAAATCTCCCTAGTTAAAAATTCTTTGAATGATACAGTTCTGGGATGTTAGTTTAAAAAATGAGTCAAAGGAAAAAAGTCTTTCATGTTTAATCATAGCTTACTTCCCTTAAATTTAATCTCATTTTAATTGCGGCTGTAGGGAATTTTCTGTTAAATTCATGTGCAAGTACTCTAACAATGGATATGAATTAAGCCATGTGTACTTTGCTGATGAACTCTGAGCTTGCCGAACCATTGGTAATATCCCCATGAATTAAAGAGTACCACCCCCCCCACCCCCCTAAAAAATAATGCAGTTACCATGTGCATCCTAAATGCAGCATACAGGCAACTATGACATATTGTCCATTTTTCCCTGTGTGACATATTATATATTTTATGTTGGACATGAAGCTGGGTAGTTACTGTGTGGAAACAAAAAAAATAAAACATGTTAGCAATCTAAGTTCATTGTGTTTTCATTTCATTTCATTTAACCATTTTGTGGGATAAGGTTATATGGTCTTTCTTAAAGACAGTTTGATTCTGTAGCTCACCTTTGAGCAGGTAGAGCCAGTGCTAGCAATATTAACATGTAAACTCCCTGGAAAACGTGCCTTTGATTCCCAGTAAGCACTAATATTTTCATACTAATAAATATGTAACTCTGCTTGGATTAGAATGTTTGCCAAATTCTTTAACTGTATCTGGTGTGAATGGAGACTTATTATTATTGTTATTATTAAGACTAGTAGTCTTAATAACAGGTAGACTTTCACATACCCAAGGCTGCTTTACAATGATGACAATAAAAGAAACTTACCCATAAATAGTAGTTAAGGTGTAAATTTTGAAACTATTTTAAACTGGGCTTTTTAACTATTTAAGAGAGGTGTGTGTACACATATGTAGGTAAAGGGTTTCAGAGGGTGTGGCAGCACTAAATGACCTACAACCCATAGTGGACAGGGTTAACCTACAGGGAGCTAGCAGACCACAGTCAAATGGGACACATGGGAGTTGTAGTTCAGAAAACATGGGTGCAAAGCCAACAGGATTTTATAGCACTCATGGTCTATAACAAGTAACCAACAGAACAATTCTATAGCGCTCATGCTCTGTAACTGGTAACCGGCATCACTTACATGGACAGCATTCCATATTTTATTATGGAGTGTATAACTGTTATTTATATGAATATAAATATGTATAATTGCATGTTATTTATTAGTTTCACATAATCACAAATGCCTATCGGCACATGGTCGTCTATTCTTCTCAGGAACTTGCTTGAATTTATAAGAACTATGCTATTTTAATGACACGACACTGTCAGGAGACTGCTTCTCCTTATCAAAAATCACATAACACCTGACATGCACTTCCTTTAAATGTGATATTAGATCTGTTGTTTGTGCATCATTATACTGTCATGTTTTATCATTAAATGGCGAGTACCCTCACAGGTCGGACTAGTGAAGGACTGGAAGGATGAAGGTTGAATGAGGAACTGTATCATCACCACTTCTCTGGGCGCTCAGTGAGCCAAACTCCTCAAAACGGGCAGCTGAAACCTGGGGTGGTGCAGTTTGGCGAACCTTCTAACAGCATAAAAAACAGGAATTCTGAACGGACGGTAATTCACAGTACAGGGTTACTGTCTGCTGTGGGGTCATGTGCCAAGTATGCAGCACATAAACCTACCAACAGTGCAACCAGAAAGTGTGGAAACAACACCATGTTCACCTAAGGTACAAGTTTATTACCAGAGAGCGGCTTCTTTTTCTTTGTGTCAAAAATGTTAGTGGATGCATTCTTGCTCTTGACGAGCTTCATTTGCAGTAGTCTGCCAGAAACTGAGCTATTCTGGACAAACCCTAAATAACTCACTTCAGAATCCAATTTAAGAAGGTCTTGCAACTTCTGTTCATTTCTTCTAGCCCTCCTTCATTTGTATAAGTTTCTTCAGTTCCTGATTTTCTCAAACCTGTTGAAAGCTCATATAGAAATGCTACTGACTTTCACTTAAGCAAGACCTGCACTTTTATTTAGTTATTTACTGTTATTTAGATCTTACATCTGGATAATAAAGGCTACCGGATCTAGCCTTTAATCCTCCATCGTGACAATATTGTTCATGTGCGCGGCTTTCTCGTCGGGCAGATGTGCGAAGCTGTCATCACTTCTGCGAGAACAGAACATCTGTAACATTACTTTAGAGATTCGTATCTCATTTTAAGGTGTGTTTATAAGTAAGCTATTGCGAGTTAACATTTAGATATTCATTATTAAATGTAGCATACGCTCTGCAGACATGCTCTCTCTGGATCTTCGACAGAAAACCTACATTTTGTCGGAAGTAGGCTACTGTGACGCCCGGTGCGTGCGTGCTGCGCGCGCATTAACGTTTCACGACGGAAGTGCACGGTTGAAGCACCGAGGAAAGCAACAACAGTGAAAACGAAGCGGAATTAGTCAATGAAAGAGGGAGGAGAGGAGAGAGGGAGAAGGGGAGAGAAGAGGAGTGTGCGACACGGAGACTGCTGGACGCTGGTGCCGAGGTGGACGTGGCGGGTCCGGCTGATTGTAGAAGTAGTCGCACCAACGGCGAGCTGAAGGCAATAAAAAGCAATGAATTGGGAGAACGGCAGGTAATCAGCAAGAAGGTGTCTGTCTCTCAAACATTTACTAAGATTCCTATTTTTTATTTTTTTCTGTTAGGCGACGTGAATATGCATGGCCCAGTGCATGTATAATAATTTTAATTAATTTATCTTGTAGTGTTCTCCATTACCGTAATAGCCAGCTGAATAGCGGATAAGTAAATCTTTGAGCCAAAAAGTTGCAGCTGGCAACGAAGTACTCAACTTTCCCCCAGTGCTAGGTGGCTACTGAGCTAGCTGATGTAGCTAGCTAGCAGCGTTAGCGATAAACAAGATGGCCACTGGCTAGCAAGCTAGCTGTGGCATTTCACCCTCCCTTTGTATGCTTTTCATCACAACCGCTGGAATTATCAAACGCGCTCTACTAACGGACATAAACTAGCTATGTGACACACATTTATATTTGTTGCTATTGTAATATATCACAATACTCACAGTTTGCTAGTCTAGCTAAAAAGCTACTCGGAAAAGATTTATTGTCTGGAAAAAACGCCGCCAGATTCAAGAAGCCAGTAAAAAGTGCATGATGCGTGGCGAACTGGTAAGCTACCGTGACTAGTAGCTATTTAACAAGGTGTGCGTATGATTTTTTTTTTAATCGATATCTCGTATGTCGGGTTTCGGATTTCAAGATAAAATCCTAGCTAATGACAGAGTTTCTCCCGTACTAATGCAAATTCAGTAACATTATTAATTACATTTATAGCGCCGCTTGACGAGCCTGTCAAGTTG
>JAOXYF010000005.1:18924517-18938115 GCA_028565775.1 Sternarchorhynchus goeldii | reverse complement strand
GTTTCTCCCGTACTAATGCAAATTCAGTAACATTATTAATTACATTTATAGCGCCGCTTGACGAGCCTGTCAAGTTGTAGTTGACACTAGTCCACGCGACTTCTAAGTCCCGAGTTATTGATTATTAACTGTTTAGGTAATAAAATATAATGAATGAGTTCTTGTCGAAGTCAACTGTATGGATTCATGTTTGAACATCTGGCGACAGTTTCCATTCGAATATGATGGAGATCTAGCTAGCTAGCTAGAATAGCTAGCTCAGGCGTTTTTGTCTGTAGGGTACGAGAGCGATTGAATATTTAACTTTTTATCATTCGTCTATTTTTTACATTCATTGGATAAATAAAATATGTACTTCTAAGAATTTACAGTTGATCCGACGAGCAAGATATTGCAAGTCTCCTTGATTTGTGTTTTGCATTAACAGTTTTGACGATGCTGATTGGGTAAATATAATAAATTACCACTACTGAGCATGTAGGAATAAGTGCGACTAACATGTCAAGCTTTGTATGAGTTTACTTTAGCAGTTTATTTTGCCACTTGTGTTGACGGTCTACAAACAGTGCTGTATTGTAATGCTTATGTACTGGGGGAGGGGGCTTAGTAATGCTTTAGTGGGTTGTCAAACGTGACATTAGGATTCTAATAAATACACTTTCAAGACATACTGTTTCTGTATATATGCACATATGTACATTTATATTCTGTTTTATTAAACATGAACAAAAATCTTAAATTTATTTACATTTTTGTATTAATTTTTCATTTTTTATGTTTAAATAATTTCAATTGATCAGCCTAATAGGTGTTTTTGGAAGGTAACACCTGCACCAAGAATTCTCATATGTGTAACATAACTGACAATAAATGTTTATAAATTCAGATTTTAACTAAATTGTGTGTGAATATGAATTCTGATTCACAAAATCACTGTAAGCACTGTACTTGTTTGTTTTCTTATTCAGGGGCCACAGGGAAGAGTGGCACTCCTAACCCAGGGAAGCAGCAGCCTTATCACTAGACTGGCGCTCCTCACTGGAGGCTGACATTAAGCACTGTGCACGCAACCTCTCTCACTCCCGACGGAAGCTTCGTTGAGAGGGCGGACCCAGGTGCTCCTAGCATGGCCGAGCTGGACACGGAATGCATCACGTTAGGACTCGGAGCTCTGGCGTCGTCGCCATTGGAGTGTGGCTCGCCACCTTTGGACCCTCTGCAACCCGACTGTACCACGCCAACGCTCGCCATGCTGTCGTCGGAGTGTGGCACGTCCCCGCTCAACGCTCTCGCTTCGGAGATCGCCGAGCCCATGGCCATGCTGCCTTGCGTGAAGAGCGAGCCGGACCTGGACCCTATTCGCACTGTGGACCTGTCCGAGATCCAGCCGCTCAGCACAGCTGAGTTGGGCTCCGAGCAGATCAAGATGGAAATCAGCGGCCTGGACTACATCAAGTCTGAGCACCACGGCGACATGCATTCTTTCCACAGCACGGAGCTGGACTCCTACAAATCGCATTACGATCCCAGCCTGGTGTTCGACTACATCACCCATGTCTCCGATAGCCTTGAGTACATTAAGTCGGAGCAACACGCCGACTTGCAGTGTTACTACGCCATGGAGCTGGGATCCAGCAAGCACGAGTACGAAACCAACCTCATGTCCAGTCATCTGAAGTCAGAGATGAATGGCCTCGAGTCCATCCACATGGCAGAGCTGCGTACGGAGCTCAACAAGCTCCGCCCTGATGCTGTTATCGATGGCGTGGGCAAAGTGGACTCGGAGTTCTCCGCAGGCCCTATGTACGAGCTGCAGTCTGCTCAGACGGGCAAAGGTCCAAATGCACAGAGCCAAACCAGCACAAAGTCCCACGGCACGACCCAGCGTAAACCTCGCAACCTCACGGGAGAGAAAGCCTTCTCCTGCACTCAGTGCGGTAAGAACTTCAGCACTCTCGGGAACCTGAAGACACACCAGCGCATTCACACCGGTGAGAGGCCTTACACCTGCTCTCAGTGTGGCAAGAGCTTTGGGCAAGCAGGCAACCTCAAGAGGCACCAGCTTATCCACACGGGCCAGAAGCCGTACACCTGTGCCCACTGCCCCAAGGGCTTCACCAAAGCAGACGACCTGCGCTCACACCAGAGGCTGCACACAGGCGAGAAGCCTTTCACCTGCGCAGAATGCGGGAAGAGCTTCTGCCAGTCGAAGGAACTTAAAGCCCATCAGTTAAGCCACACTGGAGAGAGGCCCTTTTGCTGCTCACACTGCGGCAAGACCTTTACCAAGGAAACTAGTTTCCGCAACCACCAGCAGATTCACACGGGTGAGAAGCCGTTCAGCTGCTCTCAGTGTGGCAAGAGCTTCAGCAATTCAGGGGTTCTCAAAACGCATGAGAAGATTCACTCTGGGGAGAGACCTTTTGGCTGCACACAGTGTGGGAAGAGCTTTGGCCGCTTGGGACATCTAAAAGCACACCAGCAGATTCACACAGGGGAGCGACCATACGCATGCCAGCAGTGTGGGAAAAGCTTCAGCCAGTCGGGCCATCTCAAAGCACATGAGCAAATTCACAAACGAGAGCGGCCAGATCTCAGCAGTGGCAGCAGTCGCAGTAATGATAGTAGCTAAACACCTCTTAACCTCTCAAAGTATTACTCTTTTTTTAAAAAAACAAAAAAACAACAAAAAAACACAACAAAAAAACAAAATCTACAATATATATATATATATATAAATATATATGTTTCCTTATGTTTTTCATACCTTATGTTCTTTTTGCAATATGTTTTTTTTTTTTGTTGTTTTTTTTGGGGTCCATTTGTGACTGATTTGCTCTTATGCAAGTGTCTGTGTTGGGGGTGAGTGAAATTCGGAGAGTCTCGTAGAAAGCTTTGTATCTTGTCTGATGTGTGTTGTAGTGAGTGCCATTCTAGTTTTTTTCCTCCAGAAAAATACTCACTGTGTACACATTTATTGATATCATGTAATTCCTAAACCATGTACTGGAATGAATTATTAAAGAAACTAATGTAAAAACTGACTTGTCTTTTTCTGCTGTTTTTTTACTTTTTTTTAAAAATATTTATTTTTCAGTTATTTATTATTTACTGTTTACACATTGCACTTTACAAATGACATCTCAATGTGACAAATGTTCCTATCTTGAGAAATACAGCAAGGGTGAGAGGAAAACAAACTGGTGAACAAAAATGGCTTGACATAGTTAATACTAGTTTAAGCTATTTTACAGTATGAACGTGAGTTTGTATCTAAAGATTTGGGACCTAGTACCAATATCCCCTTATGAATCAGTATCTATTACACCCAGTACCTATATCCCCTTATAAATCAGTTTTGATTGGACCCAGTACCTATCTCCTTATGAATCTGCATCCATTGGTCAGATAGGGCTAATATTCAGGAATGTAAGACCTCTGATTTGAACAACATATTCAAGACACGATTATAGTATTCGTTGCTGTACAACACATTTCGTTTGCTTTGATTCACAGTCCTTGTGCTTGATATATATAAATTTATATATATATCTGCTGTTTATATTGAGTTAAAAAGGGTTTAAGGCATCCAGACAAACTCAAGTTTTAAAGATGTTCTGCATATGTGTGTTCACTATACATATACTAGCGGCACACTTGAACCACAGTCTTTTTTTTTTTTGGGTAAAGATGGTTTTATTTTTTCCCCAGTTTTATTTTTGATTAAGAGCATAAGGGTAATGTTCTCTGATATGTGCCACAGTACTTCTGTTCCAAATTGAGTATTCTTTTGTCTTGAAAAGGACACTGATGTCCCTCAAGAGAGAGTTTAAGGAAAGTACAGCTATACTGCTCTAAGCCCAGACTGAGCTTGAGATTAACAAGAATTTATTTTACATAGCATTATCTAGTTTATTTTGCATGATGTTTCTTGATTTTTAAGTCCTAGATGAAGAAATGACGTATAGATATAAAAAATGAATGGACAAGAGTTATGAGATTGTCTATAACTCTCTAAGTTAGTTAGTTAGGTTTAAATGGAAGTGTCATGTTGAGCAAGGCTACCTTTGTTGGCAGGTCTGAAAACAGCCACCCAGACACTTAAAGAGCACCACCAAGCCCTAGTGCCATCTGTAACTGAGGTTTGCTTTGATTCCACATTCTTCACATAGCTTTGTGTCTGGTCATATACCTTGGTTCTGAATGTTTATGCAGTAGATTTATTGAAATAGAACCATAGAGGTATAGTACAGAAAGCCATCTTTAGTTGAGTGTGCTTACAGCTGTACTTGTTGAATCACATACACAGCTGTCCCCCAAAATGTCCAGTTATTTGCTGCCTGCATTGTATTTCATGTTGAAATGTGATGTATTTAAAATGTTGTACCAAGACAATAATACACAATGTATTTTTTGCATTAATCATACCCAGTTTCAGCTATAGGATTTGTCCACGTCACAGCATTGATTTTGTGGTTGCAGATGTTTCCACTGTCATGGCAAAAGTGAAGAACCACAGCCGGAACCTTCAGACACTGTAATGTCTGTATACTGGTGAGGTTTTCCTCCACTAGCAAATGTTTCAATCTTCCTTCTTTTGGCTGTTCTTTACACAGATTTTCACAATTGTGTGATGCTTGTTTGGTTCCTTAGTGTGAGCCGAATAATCGCAATCATGCACAGGAACAATTAGGAATGTCCCGATTAAGTTTTTTTCCTCTTAATGTGTCCCCCCCAATCCCGATACGAGTCATTTAATTTACATTTACATTTACATTTATGGCATTTAGCAGACGCTCTTATGCAGAGCGACTTACAAAAGTGCTTAGGGATACTTGAAATATCTAGTGTAGGTCAGATAATATTTTATATTTAATATTTAATATCCTCTGATATGTAGTCTTAATCCTATGATGAGGGGTGAAAAATTGTGAGGTGAAAGAGAGACAGGTAGCAGAACGATCGTTGCTGTGTAACAAATATGAAAATCTAGTTAAAAACAAACGTAACATTACACAGCTAGCCAGTTAATTAAATGTCCTTGAATTAGCTACCTGCTAAACTGGTGTTTAGCTAATGAAACAGCTGTGAAACAATAGTTGTGCACTCATTCATGATTTTACATTTAATGGCAGGTCACTCGTTCACTTTACTGCTAATTTAGGAGGTACACTGGAAATTATTTTTATAACAAACGCTGGAAACATTCATTTAAAAACGAATTATTTTGTGTTCCCACTTGCTTGGCTCTGCTCCATTGTTGCGATTGCAGCTTCGCGTGCTTGTGGGAAATCAAAGAAAGCGCGGAATATGTTAGCGCATCCTAAGGTTAAAAGAGGTGCATTTTTCAGCCACACGTCTAGGATCCTCTGCATTATTTTTAAATGGGACCGTCTTTATGATGGATGCGGCAAGAAATTAAACCTTTGAAGGTGACAGCCCGTAAATTGGACAGTGAAAGGCTTTGTGCTCAGATAAACAGACCAGTTTGATCTGCCCCGGTAATGATCTTTGAGATCATTAGTAACAATGGAAAAGCTAGTAAAAATGTTTTGGTAAGAAATTACAAACGCAAACGATTTTTGAACAGATACTGGACAGTATTGCTTTAATGGAGCACATGCTTAAAGCTGCATGCAGATCAGCCTCTATTCATGACTTACACTTTATCAAATGATTTTCTATAAAGTAAGTCCGATCTCAAATCGGTGTTGTTTCATGGAAGTATTTGTGACATTGGGGATGTAATCTTATGTAAAATTACCAAAAAAGAAACATGTTTACTTCACTTAATTTTGTAATCCTAGAAACTCTAATCCAATAATATGAGTCAGAGACCACACAAAGATTTTCTGTGAGATGTGAATAGTGTTGTGTGTTAGATCTTAACTAATTATTTCTGTGTCAAGACCAAGACTGAAACCTTAACATAAAATAGGTAGCTCAGAGTCAACACAAAGACCAGAAAAATGTTTACTTCCTGACAGTGAGTCTGCATAAATTGAACATGACTTGTAGCACTAAGAAGTTATATCAAATTTTGAGTATAACTTTAATTTATCAAATATAAAAGTAATCTCATAGATATTAAATGTAGTGAACAAAATTTAGTATACATTTACTATAGTTGATAGGGCAGGCTGAGAGGTTTGAAAGGTTTCAGTTTTTTAGCATAAATCTTTTTAGCAGATGTCAGATCAGGCAGTCCAAGGTTATAACAGGTCTTGGGAAGAAAGACCATGGTATGATAAAACTGAGACAGTTAATGTGCTCTTGTGATTGATCTTAACACTGAGGCTGCTCTCAAACACTATAGCAGTACAGTAGTTGTACATGATTCAGATTCAGCGACAGTTAACTTTGTACTGGTTCTTTGGCATTTCCCCTCATCAACAGAGGATAAGTGAATTAAGAGGATAAGTGAATTAACAGAGGATATGTGAATTAAGAGAATAAGTGAATTAACAGAGGATAAGTGAATTAACAGAGTGAATTAATTGAGGATAAGTGAATTAACAGAGGATAAGTGAATTAACAGAGGATATGTTAAGTGTAAACTAAAGACCCTTTTAACGATAAGTGATGATTAAAATGAACTCGTTTTATGACTTACTGTTAGTCTACTCACCTCAGATGTTTAAATGTATAATTATTCAATTAGTTTCCTCCCAAGAAATAACATACTGTAGGCTTTTAGACATTATGGTTGGAGACATTATGGTTTTTCAGAAAACCATGGCAGTGTTGTTTAACACCTCAGAAATGCAACTAACATTTTGCAAGTGCTCAGAAAAGTGTAAGAAACAAGTTGCCTAAATAAGCAAAAATTATAACCCACAAAACACTTATTCTTTGTCACTGCAGTCCAAAGTTGCGCATTCTAAAGCCAGATATATAAATACGAGCTCTAGTAGGTAACCTTTGATATAAACGTTGTTGCATACACTCCTCTTGGGAAAGGAGTAGTATTCATTCTAGCATATGTTCAAACATCTGGATAAAGATGCTTAAAAGTATTAAGTTTTTCAGGATCTTTATCAACTTTATTTACACATGTACTGGAATGTATTACTTACACCTAGGGTACACTTGATTCTAGAAAATGCGTTATGCTAAGCTGCCACTAGATGATGCCAGTCACATATACAGGAACCACCGTACCAGAGTGAAATAGTTAACTCAGTATCACCTCAGTGTTACCTGAATTACGCCTGAGCATGTTTTCACGTTGCGCTTGTTTTCAGTAGTTATGTGTGCAGTTTATATAAAATCCCAGTAAAGGTGTTTATAGTATGTACTTATCATAAAAACGAACAGATTCACAACCCATGTGGCACTATAATACCATCACTCCCTTCCAAATACCTACAGAGAGACTCCAATCTAGTTCACTTACTTAAATGTCCATGTGAGTGTGGAAAAGCGAAAAGTGTTTCAATTATGTTGTGAGTGTGGCTTTAAATCCAAGTGTTCAATCTTTATTTCCCATAATAACGCAAATACGAACAGTGGCGAACCTGCGGGAAAAAAAGCGCTGGGACCCAGCCGAGCAGCGGTAACGCTCAGGACGTCTAGTCCATCTTGGAGGGAACAACGCGCATCGCTTGATGAGTGCGCCTTTGGGTTTAAATAGACGGGGAAACTAAACGTGCAAACAAGGGGCAGGTGAATGAAATCAATAATCGAGAGGTAAAGAGGGATGTGCCGTGCTCGCGTGGCCGTGGGCGTATCCGTCGAGCTGGTTGCCTGGCGCACCGTGACAGTTACATTCTTTTTGGGTCGTTTTGATGTAATATGATTCAGAATAATGATTTTGCTTTACATTATGTACTTGGTGAAAGGTCCATAATAAATGTTTACATGAAATGCAAATGTGTTTGTTAACTGCACACTGTATATCCAAAGCACTAATAACAGACAAATTTACCAGAACAAACAGAATATTGAGTAAAACAGTAAAACTGTTCACATAATCAATTTACCTGGTTCTGAAATCAGTCACTACAAGTCGTTTCACTTGACTGCAAATGCTGACACTGGAAAGATTTCTCTCTTCTCCAGTTTAAGTTCAGAACATGTGAAGAACACTGCGCATGTCCAACGGAGAGGAGATCCTGGCAAAGACTGAGGACACATTGAGGGATTACATCTCTCGACTGCCCTAGGAACGCCTTGGTGTCCCACCTGGAGGAGCTGGAGGAGGAGAAGAGAAATATGTGGCTTTGAATATAACATTCAGTAAACAGCAGTGACAGCAGGGGTCAAGCATTTTCTGAGGAACTTGTCTTTCTTTCTCAGGTGGGAGAAAACTCACCAGTGACAAGCTTTACAGTGAGTTAAAAGAGTAAACAAATCAGCAAGAATTCTTCAGCCAGAATGTGGCTAATTTTGTTCCAATTTACCTTTTTCATTTAATGTTTTCCATTGACATGTTTGGATACTTCCTTACTCTCTGATCCGACCCACGACCCACTCTACCTGTGCCCTTTAGGTTCAAGGTCCACAGGCTGGTCAAGTTCTTCAGCCAGAAAGTGGCTCATTTCATTCCAGTTTTCCATTTTTGTTTTATTTTGTTTCGTAATAAAGACTCACAGTTTTTTGAGCCTTCTTGATGAACTTTCTATATTTACCATAAATACCACATATTCAAATGGATAACATCCCTCTTTCTGTGATTCCTAAAGTACTGTGACTACAGTTCAGCAAAATCTTCAGTAGAATGACCAAGCCAGTTAAGCAAACTGACCCAATAATAACTTATACTGGGTATATTAGACCAGTATTGGAGTATGCAATCCTTGTGGCATGCTGGTCTCACTGACTTATTACCAATGCAACTGGATGTCATACAAAAGAGAACAAGCCCCATATCTTGTATGACTTATCAATAAATATTCATTATAGGCCACTTTATTAGGTACACCTGTCCAACTGCTCATTAACGCAAATGTCGAATCAGCCAATCACATGTCAGCAACTCAATGCATTTAGGCATGTAGACATGGCCAAGATGATCTGCTGCAGTTCAAACCGAGCATCAGAATGGGGAAGAAAGATGATTTAAGTGACTTTCAACGTGGTATGGTTGATGGTGCCAGACGGGCTGGTCTGAGTATTTCAGAAACTGCTGATCTACCTGGATTTTCACGCACAACCATCTCTAGGGTTTACAGAATGGTCCGAAAAAGAGAAAAATATCCAGTGAGCAGCAGTTCTGTGGGTACAAATGCCTTGTTGATGCCAGAGGTCAGTGGAGAATGGCCAGACTGGTTCGAGCTGATAGAACGGCAACAGTAACTCAAATAACCAGTCGTTACAACCGAGGCATGCAGAAGAGCACCTTGTTGAATCTACGCCACGAAGGATTAAGGCAGGTCTGAAGGGGGTCCAACCTGGTACTAGCAAGGTGTACATAATAAAGTGGCCAGTGAGAGTATATGCCACTTAATTTTATTGTATTCCATTACGGAAAACTGTCTTAGCCTTTAACATTTACCACATTGTGAATTAATAAATACTAGTTGTAGTTGTAGTTGTCTAACAGAGTGCTTATATATTGGTTAATTTGCCAAGACCTTAATGTAAACCTGAATTAAGAAGTGTTACAGTCATAGATAATAATGTGTAAAGCAACAACTCAACTACACAACTATACACAACCTTCAACTTTATGCTTAACATTTAACTCTACACCAAACTTTTCTTTCCCCCAAACTCTTGTCTTTTAACACATTATTGTTGTTATAACCTTACAAACCTCATTCTCTGATATTTATCTTCTGTGTTAATATAAACTTTTGTGTGTGGCAAACATTCCCCATGCACATAATTGGAAAGACATGAGTTTTTAGGGTAATCAAACAAATAATAATTCACATTATCCTGTTGGCATTATATACATGAAATTAATAATCTGGATAATAACCTTGCTTGTTCTGAGATACTGAGAATGCTTACTACTGCCACTTACGATTATAGGATATTTCTTAATGGAAAAGGTTAGACTCGTTGAGCAGGTTTAGCGTGATATCAGGAAGCTAGCTGACATTTTTTAAAAAAAACATGTTGCAATTGTTTGGTTTGTTTTTAAAAGACTTTTTTTTTTCTAGCTATGTATGTATGTAAAAACAGATCTTTAAATGGGTGTGTGTACTTCTCTGTTGTTGCCGTTGCATATACCACAACACTGTCACCTTCCACTGACATTCTTTGAATGCTTTAATGTAGAGTCCAGGCATTTGTAAACTGCTTTATTTGTTAATCTGTTTTTGCTTACATCCACAGAAAACTACTTTATTTGTTCATTCGTTTTTTCTTCCATCCACAGAAAAGTGCAAAAGCTGATCTTTGTCTCATGTTTTAGAATAAGATGAAGATGTGGATGAAGAAATCACCTTCCCATCCACAACTTCTTCTACTACAGTGATGACTTTTGTCCTGGAAGTAGAGCTGGAGGAGCTTGAGGTGGAGCTTGTTTTGACACTGAGGAGAAAAAAAAATAAACAAAGCCATTCCTAAAATGTTTCTGATACTGTGATTTAGTCTTAAAATAATGTTTGCCTTTAAACTCACATGCTAGTCTCGCCATCCAACAGTCTCCTGTACTCAGCGATCTCCATCTCTAGCTTCGTCTTGATGTTCAGCAGAGTGTTGTACTCTAGCTTCTTGTGCTCCATATCAGCTCGGAGGTGAGACAGTTCTTCCTGTAGGCTGCTTACCTGTTAGCAATCACAGGATGAGATTTCAGTTTTGTACAAGGTAATGAGTTGTTTGAGGTTATGTCTGAAGTCATGTCAGTAGTACTACAGCTTTTGCTAACCCGCATTTGGAATTTCGCCATTTTCTGGCCATAAACTGCCTGGGTCTCAGCCAAGTTTTCCTCCAGGGAAGCTTTCTGTGGTATGGACATAAATGGAGGACAATCAGCGTATCATGAAACAAGAGGATGGGTATTGATATTTTCACATTACAATTAGAAATGGTCAAGGTTTGTCTCTCAGCTAATCAAACAAGACTTTTTGATGGTAAACCAGTTCTTGAATCAAATCTGGCCTCAGAATCATTGTTCAGTCACCATGATTGATCTACCCACCAGACTCAGGGTAACCTGATGCTCAGCTTGTAGTGACAGCAGCTTGGATCTGATTGTGTTGACTTCAGTGTGAGAAGTCTTCAGATTCTCGGTGCTAGTGACAACCTCTTGTTTCAGGCTGTCTGTCTGAAAAAGAAAAATACCTCTTTTAGGAGTAACAAGAGGTCTGCTGAATTTGTGAAAAGAACTGGATTAACAATGAGAAACCCACCTTTGTCTTGAACCAGCTCTCAACATCTCGCTTGTTTTTAGCAATAACGGTCTCATAATACTCTCTGATTTCTTCCAAGACTTTGTTGAGGTCAGTCTGAGGGGCAGCGTCCACCTCAACATGAAGCTGACCGCTCATCTGGTTGCGCATGGTTAACATGTCCTTAGAGAAAAACACAAGCATGCTTGATTACTTATTACTTACATAAATCGGCTTTTACTATTAGTGAAAAAACATTATGTTTACAAAGTTCAAACATGAACTGTCAAACATACTTTATATTTTAATGAACCATATAGATTGTTTTTTGGCCAAAGGTCAAAGTTCCGTCATTCTGTTTAACCTGACTTACAAAATGCTCTGTCTTTACAAATAGTCTGTCTAGCAAGTACTCTTCCCTCAAGAACACTGCTGTACCTCCTCATGGTTCTTCTTGAGGAAGGCCAGCTCCTCATTCAGGTTGTTGATCTGCGATGAATGGTTTGTTTTGTCCAGGTGGAGATCTTCTAGCAACTTCTTTAACCCAGCGATATCAGCCTCCACAGACTGACGAATCGCCACCTCTGTCTCATATCTTGTTAAGACACAAAATCATATTATATCCATGTCATCTATACAAATTATTGCCATATTATACATTTTTTCCCTTTCAGATTTTTTTTTTGAGAAATGTTAAACTCACTTTAGCCTGAAGTCATCCTTAGCTAGCCTTGCATTTTCAATGCAGAGATACACTCCTCCTTTCTCTTGGATGGCTGTCTGGATCTACACATGTTAAAAAATATTTATTTATTTATTTTTAAACCTTTACACAATTCATGTTCTAAATTAGAATGGCATTTTAAGAACCATTGAGAGACTTCATTTACCTTGCCTTGGAGGGCACTGATGGTGCTGTAAAAGGCAGCATAGTCCCGAGACTTGGGGCTGGTTTTGCTGTCAAGGAACTGGCGGATCTTCAGCTCCAGCTCAGCATTTTTCTTCTCCAGCAAGCGCACCTTCTCCAGGTAGGAGGCCAAGCGCTCATTGAGATTCTGCATGGTGAACTTCTCATTGACAACGAGACCTGAGTTCAGCCCGCTGTCCATGTTAAAATTGTGAGCACCAGAGTTCCAGCCCTTGGCAGTGGAGATGCGAACCCCGGAGTTCCCTGCTCCACCGTACATGCTGCCGGACCGCCCCATGCTCACTACAGAGGCCCTGCTGCTGGTGGAAAGGCGTGAGGATTTCTCAGAGGACACATAGCTATGACTGAAGTTGGTATTGGCCATGTTGCTGTTATAGAAGGCTTTGCTGCAAACAGAGAGTGAAAACAGGAAGACTCATGGCTTTTTATACTTTTGCTTAGGCATTCACCTTGAATACCCAGAATACAATGCATGACCTTATAACAGTCACTGGAACATGATTATCTACCATCAGTCATTAAAGTCATACTTTTTGGTTGACTAACTTTACACACACCACATACACACACCCACACAAAGCAGAGCAGGCGTTGTCCCCGCCCGGTGGCCAGTGTAAAAAGCAATGTCAGGTTAAGGATTAAGTGTTAAAACATGGGATGCACAACAAAAGTAAAAACTTTTTTCTCTAGGCCATCTTTAATAAAACCATCTTCAATGCTTTATTAAAAGTAGAATACTACACTTGATCTTAGCCAAAAGGCCGAGAAGCCTTATTATTATTATTATTATCATCAACAACAATAATCTATTTGTTGTTGTTATTGTGATGGGTGTAGGGAGGGGCCGAGATGCAAGTGCAGGTCTGAAGTGTCCTTATGAAAACAAACATAGAAGCACAGTGATAAGCAGGCTACATGCAAAAACACTTGGTGCTGAGATGAACCAGAGCAGCAGCAAATGCTCAGGGTGTCCTGTACACACAGCATCAAGGAGCAGTACTACAGCACTGCATGAGTGATCCTGTGGGCTGAAAAGTCAAGGCACATTAGGGACAGGTAAAAGTCATCAATAACCAGGGGATTAGAAACAAGGGAGGTGCAGTGCGTGTGTGTGCATGCCTTTTCCAGCAAGACGAACATTAAAATAAGTACACAGGCGCCCCTCACACAGACAATAATGTTGCACAGCATCACAGATTCCCTGTTTAACAGGGTTCTGTTGGTCTGTGGTGTGCCATGACTCTGACACTCATTATCTACAAGAGTCAATATGTAACAGTGGATGAACACTCCAGTAACTCCAGTAACTGTTCAATATGTAACAGTGGATGAACACTCCAGTAACTCCAGTAACTGTTCAATATGTAACAGTGGATGAACACTCCAGT
>JAOXYF010000005.1:18900203-18921602 GCA_028565775.1 Sternarchorhynchus goeldii | reverse complement strand
GAGAAAAGTCTGGAAGCATGTTTCCCATGTGTTCTGGACGATGGAGGGTCAAGACGAGCCATACTTGAAGCACGGAGCGCTCTAGGTACGCTATATAAGATTAACAGTATACAATACACTTAAAGTGCAAGAGTGGGTGGTAGTGCTAATACAGTAATGCATACTTATGGGAATTAAAGTGTATGCAAATTTGTACAATTTATTGTTTGTAAATGCGAAGCAGGATGTGATAGCTATAAATAAATGAGAGTTTCTTGTCATGGCATAGCAGGTGGTTCTTTTCACCAGTTTTACGAGGGTGAAGACACGAGGAAATGAACTGTTTCTGTGCTCCTTTTTGGTATGTAGGGCTCTGTAGCATTTCTGTAACCT
Organism: Sternarchorhynchus goeldii; assembly: GCA_028565775.1. Classification (NCBI taxonomy): domain Eukaryota; kingdom Metazoa; phylum Chordata; class Actinopteri; order Gymnotiformes; family Apteronotidae; genus Sternarchorhynchus; species Sternarchorhynchus goeldii. Next base: position 18,921,230 of record JAOXYF010000005.1, on the reverse strand, counting down.
GAGGAGAGTAGCTGAGAAAGGCTGTGTCTAGGGAGTGTGTAATCTGCAGTGATTTTTAATGATAATTTGAGATACTATAGCGAGTATAAGGAGAGGAGAGGACAAAACTCTCCTCAGAGTTGTGCATTAGGCAGACTCTCATGCTTTTCACTGAATAAACTTTTTACTATTATCATTCAACCTCGCCTGAGACCTGAGTCTATTTCACAGAAATTCCACCACATTTGTCAGTGTCAGTAAAGTAAACACATCATGAGGTTGACAAATCAGAATAAAATCAATCAGAGACATAATCAAATGATTAGATGTGTCAAACATTAAGTGAACCTCACTGAACAGTTTTCATGGTGGTTGACTCTGGACTGGTTCTTGACTCACCATTTCATGAAGATGCAAACCTGCACATGGGTCACACAGTACACTTTCACATCAGACTGAATAAGGAGCTGTGCTGTCTGACACGGAGTGAATGTGAGGTGGATGGAAACAGTGAGATGAGCGAGTTTTGTTAAGAGCAAATCCACATTCAGATTCTTTAATCAGCGCATACATAGAAATATAACCAGAGTACATGACCAAACCAAGCACAAAAGCACAACAGAAACACCAGATGTGGGATCCAACCAAAACACAGGCAAACATTCAATGACAATGACCAGTAGCAAACTAAGGAAACATGGGGCTTTAAATACATGAACCAATCACATGACACAAGGAACAAATGAAAACCAATTAAACAGAAAACCAAAACATGAACAGGAACGAAATGGAAGAGCGTCATCAGGGTGTAGCATATAGCATCTAGTAATTATGTGCTCAGCGGGTCCAAAAGACGCAGTTGTGCTCTGCTGTTCTGTGTGTACATTCTTGAGCAAGAATTCCCTTGAAAGCGTACATGTCAATGACTTTATAACAAACATGACATCATTGTCATGTATATTAATAATATTTATATGCAAACAATGTTTACATCCTTGATTTTTTCTACAAGTAGCACAAATTGCCTTTGTTCAACAACCATGTCACTGCATACGTGTGTGAGTTATGACTGCATTCCAAAGTAAGTAAACTAAGACTGCACTCCAATTTTGATCTCAATGAATCAGTGTCTCTATGTATGAAGGAGAACCTTGTTGTATACAGGTTCTGTGCACGATGAGTTCAAGGTATAGAGTTTAATATGAATAGCTGATTAGAAGCATATACTTTTAGCATTTAAGGATTAGGAAGTAAAACTATATTATTGTAACATATATTTGAGTTTTTTTCTGATTTCGGACTATTTATGCATCTTTTCCTGTGGTGATTTAGCCTACAATGGATTTGACCGAGCCTAATTCTCCCCACACACATGAAGCAGGGTATTAGTGTTTATTAGTGCACTGTTCAAGAGTTGCCCCAGCAGAATAAGGTTTATTGTTAAATTTAATTAGAGTTTTCCATGAAGTATGGGTTTGATTGAGATTAGATATGAGAGCTATCTCAAACCACATGAAAATCACACCTCGAGATTAGCAACCTGTGACGAATGGTGATTATAACGACAGCATGTCTCAACAAGTCAGGCTGTTTACGTTGACTCCATAAACATTCAGCTGTTGTAAGTGATGGTGCCTCAGCAAAATGAGGAAGGTCCAGTGGCTCCACTGCATCTTAAAGGAGGCAGTAAATTTACAAACTATACAAACATTGAAAATTTATGTCAGACTACAGTATATCAGTCAAATTAATTCTGCTTTCTGTACAGGGATTGGTAACTATAATGGGGGGAGAAAATGGATGTACTTTCTAACACGGTAAAGAAGGAGGTAGTGAGGGTGAAAAGAAATCAGTTGGGAGGCATCACACAATTCCATAACTGCACTGAAGCTGGCGAACTTATACAGGATTTATTAATGGAGCGTGAGAAAACAGTGTGCCTGTTTTTATCACTCCCAGATGCTTACTCTTCATTCACTTTGTGTACTTTGTACTTGTTGCCAAGGACAAATGCATTCCAGAAAATCAGTGTTGACAACTATAATGAACCAGAAACAGGTTCTGTCGTCTCATGGTTCTTCCTTGTGAATGTATGGTTACAAACATTTCAGAAAGGCTATCATTATCAGTAAAATTTACAAAAGACATATTACAAAAAGCTTTGATGACAATGTTTACCACTGAGCCATCAAAGATCAAATAACTGTTTTGACCTGCAAAACGCCTTCACTTTGAAAAAAAAATGTTTTGTTTTTTTCAATGCAACAAAAACCATGTAATTTAATTTTTTTCCAACTTAATAGATGAAGAGATGAGCACACACATGCACGCACATGCATGCACACACACACACACACACACACACACACACATATACTGTATATATATATATATATATATACATATAGATAAAATACTACACACACACACTCACATATACAGCATAGCCCAGAAATGATTCCACCCCTCATCAGGGTGGTTGAACAAATTATCACATATTTCACAATTTCTAAGCTAATTTATAAAGTAGACTGAAGTGATTTCTTATATTGCTAATATTCAGACATACCAAATGTCTGTCCTAGGCAACATCTACTTTCAAGCCATATGGTGCAAGTCAATTATGTGAAACCTTGTCAGTTCCAAAATGAGTATATCCTTATAAGTAATCTAATAACAAATTTAAATATTGCTTTATAAAAACTGTAACTGAGTTCTGATTGGATACTCCATTGTTTGCAGGTTAGGTGAAGCCAGATGCTTCAGAATAGGCCAACTCCATACAGCGACAGATTGGAGTGAAAGCTTCAAAAAGTATATATATATATATGTATATGTATATATAAAAGTATATATTATATATATATATATATATATATATATCTTAGTGCTGCATTTTATACAGTTGATCATGCTATTTTAATAAATAGGCTCAGTGAATGGCTTGGCATTACAGAGACTGTGCTGGACTGATTTGTATCTTATTTGTCCAATAGAAAATTTTCGGTTGCTATTGGAAACTCAAGGTCATCAGAGGTGGACCTTACTTGTGGAGTACCCCAGGGTTCCATCCTTGGCCCCATTTTATTTTCACTATATATGCTTCCTCTTGGAGAATAAATTAGACATTTTAATATTTCATTTCATTTTTATGCTGATGACATGCAGCTGTATCTTTCTGTCAACTGTGACAACTTCAGTAATCTTTTTATAGCCTAGGCCATCTTTATGTAAAGCAAAACATTTTTTTTTCAGATCCTCAAAGAGTTGTTTGCCATGAGGTGCCATGTTAAACTTGAGAATGATGAGAATGATAACACTAGATGAGAATGATAACACTAAATTTAACACACCTGCTCCCTATTCACACCTGAGACCTTGTAAAAGTAATGAGTCACATGACACCAAGGAGGGAAAATGGCTAAATGGGCATAATTTGGCCATTTTCACTTAGGGGTTTTACTCACATTAGTTGCCAGCAGTTTATACATTAATGGCTGTGTCCTGAGTTATTTTGATGGCAGAGCAAATTTACACTGTTATACAAGCTGTACAAAAGTACAACTGTATTGACATGTCATATCTTCAGTGTTGTCCCATGAAAAGATACAATGAAATATTTACAAAAATGTGAGGGTGTACTCACTTTTGTGAGATACCGTATGTGTGTGGTTTGTACTTTCAGGATGCTTGAGAGAGGTTCTTCATAAGCTGGCAATTAAAGTGCTTATGTCCTAGGAGGTAAAACAGATCCACATGCTTCAGGGTGGTTGAAGCTTATGTATGTGTGAATATATCTTTGGCAATGGCTTTTTCAGTCACTTTTTTAAAGATGGCCAGCATTTTCCTTTTCTCATTCTGAAAATGGTGTATAAAATATTTTTATGAAAAATTTGCTTTTGATGACCTGGGTGACTTGGGTAATGGTCTAATTATAAAATCAAACTATGTAGTCTGAGATCTGTACGGGTACTGGAAAATCTGATTTTGTGCTGTGCAACACATAATACAAAAACAATGTTGTCACCACTGGTATAACTTTATTTTTGACTGCAGTGCTAGTGATGAGTTTCTTTTCAATCTTTCATCATCCAAAGTGCAGATTGGATGGGCTTCAATCCTGAGTAACTGATGTTGTTGATGTAGTAGATGAGGTGATTACCACTTTTCCATCAACCACCTCCTCCACCTTAGCGATAACTGTTTTGGAACTAGAGCTTGTACTAGAGGAGACCAAGGTGCTGTGGAGGGACAGAGAGAAGATGCCTCAGTTAGGCTGTTCAGTATGTTGTTCTTATGCTTAGTATATGCTGTGCAAACGACTCCAGACCAAAGTTTACATCCAAACAAAAGTCCATGTATTTTAGATTGGGGTTAGCAATGCTGTGTTGCATTATGCAGTAATATGGAACTTAATTTAGTCCAAATTACTCTTAACAACCATCATGACCTAAACCTGAATGGGAAATGTGCTATGAAAGAAAACTATACACTTCAGATTTACCTGCCACCACTGGTCTCTGCATCCAGAAGTCTCCTGTATTCAGCAATCTCCAACTCCAATTTGGTCTTAATGTCCAGAAGAATCTCATAGTCCTGACTCTTAAGTTCCATCTTAGATCGGAGTTGCATCAGTTGATCCTCTAGATGGCTCACCTACAAACCCAAGCAGTTTGGAAAACAAATGCAGAGCTTGAAGTTGCAAAACTAGAGCTTTATGTTTTCCTGTATAAACTTTTATAAGACTAGCCTCACCTTTATTTGGTAGCCTGATAGGTGCCTGGAGTAACGGGCCTGAGTGTCGGCCAAGGTTCCCTCCAAGGACTCTTTCTGTGACCGGGCAAGAAGGGGAATTTTTTGTTAAACTTGAACACCAGTGCAATATAGTCCCAGCAAGACCATACAACACAGTTGGGCTGCATGTCACAGCTGTAATGTAAAGTAAGACAAGTCTTACCATGGCTAAAAGAGACTTAAGCTCAATCTCCAGAGACTGCAACGTGCTCTTCACCGTGTTCACCTCTGTTTTGGATGTCTGCAGGGTCTCAGTGGTGGTAGCTACCTCATGTTTCAGGGACTCTGACTGTCATTAAAAAATAACAATATTAGGCTAGTGCTGGCCAATCTTTCTGGTTTAATATTGCACAAAGTGGATCCCAGGATATGTTTTCTTTTGATATACACAGGTGCTGTTTTTGTATATCAAATAATATTAAAATTCAAAATAGAATTTTTATGAATTCTAATTTACTGTACAAATTGATATACTGATATATAAATTCTTTGATATTACATTTGAATAGTCCCTGATCTGCTTCTATTATGCCAGGCTGCTTGGTCATTAAATGACATGCTAATTGTAGAGGTACTAGGAGTCAATGGGATGTTTGACTTTTATATTGTATGGGCAAGGAAGAACCAACCTTGGTGTGGAACCAGGTCTCCAGCTCTTTCTGGCTCTTGGCAGTAACGGCCTCATAGTGTTCACGGACGTCTTGCAAAACCTTGGTCAAGTCTTCCTGTGGTGCTGCATCCACCTCCACATGAACTTGCCCACTTATATGGCTGTGAGCAGACAGCAGTTCCTGGAACAGGTTATATAAGATCAAGATGCATAAAATTCTTGCACTTTGTGTCTTTGCTCAAGAATACTGTTGATTTATGTCCTCCTGTGTCATGGCATTATGGGTGATTTACAACCATAAACCATAACCAGTGTGAATTCTGGGATTTTCTTGACGTCGTCAGTTTCTGTGTCAGATAAGAACCTGAAAAGTTGGTACAGTGCATCCATATACCCCTTGTTCAGTAAACACAACATCTAGTAAATGAAACTTGACTTAGTTCTGTTGCAATACAGTGAATATACAGTGATGCCTATTAATCTGATCTGTTCCAAAAGAATATTTGATACAATAAGAAAAAATAAATTATATTATAATTATGCATAAATTATTGATGGATGTTTTAGCATTTTGTTTTCTTTAGAACAATTTGTCACCTCCTCATGATTCTTCTTGAGGAAGACCAGCTCTTCGTTTAGGCTGTCGATCCGCAGGGTGAGGTCTGTTTTAGTCAGGCCAAGCTCGTCCAGCAATCTCTTCAACCCAGCAATATCAGCCTCGACAGACTGGCGCATCGTCAGCTCATTCTCAAACCTGTAAATACTTTCTGTTCATTCCCATTTCTCAGCACACTTCAAAATTAATTTTCCAAAACCTAATTTAAATATTTGAATATGAATCTTCCAAAACCTAATTTAAATATTTAAATATTTTCAAAATCGTGAAACCATTCTTACTTCATTTTAAAGTCATCTGCTGCCAAGCTAGCGTTATCAATGTTGAGGTAGACAGAGCCTTTCAGTTGGATAGCTTCCAGGATCTGAAGATATCAATCCAAAAATATAATATTTGACAGGTAAATTATTTTACCAAATTTAGTACTTGAAAACAGCACAGAAGATTATAGACAATGTCCTGTATTGTAATAGTATGTGTATCACTAATGACTTGCACTAATGAAAAAGATTCAGAAACAGCAAAAAAAAATCACCATTTACTAAAAGGGCTAACTGAAAGTCATTAAATCTGCTCTGTACCTTTTATTAAGTCTGCAATAACTTGATGAAGAATTAAATTAATAGCAGCAAAAGCATGATTTATTAATAAATGAGAACTTTAAAATTTACTTTGGCTTGGAGATCACTGATGGTGACAAAGAATGCAGACCAGTCCCGTGCATCAGGTGCTGCCCTGTTATCAAGGAACTGACGGATCTTCAGCTCCAGATCTGCATTGGCCTTCTCCAGTGAGTGCACCTTCACCAGGTAGGATGCCAGGCGGTCGTTGAGGTTCTGCATGGTGAACTTCTCATTGCCGAGGATGCTGCTGTCAGCTGCGTCAGCCATGCCAATGCTACCCCAGAAGCCTCCACCAGAGGTGAAACCTGCACCAGAGCCGAAGCTGAAACCTCCACCCATGGCAGATGAGTGGCTGGCATGGGAGATGCGAACATCAGAGCCTCCAGCACCACCATACACGCTTCCAGCCCGCATAGCACTCAGGCGTCTTCCACCTCCACCAGAGATGGACATCCCTGCTCCTCCAGCGAAGGTTCCTGCTGAAGCAAAGCTACCACGAGTGGAAACGATGGTGGCCATGGTGTTGGAGGTTTGCTGTATTTACTCTGCTTGGACTGGAGTACCAAGGAGACAGTCACAGACCTTTTATATTCTAGATGACGTGTAGAATTGCATGAATGGACAGATGTTCTCTTTTTGCATGTTACAAAAACTGTTGACATTTGCAAAATATTGTCACATAGGATCATTTTTGCTCAAGGGTAATATTTACAGTCAGGTGATTGACAAGCAGCTACTTTCTCAGATTATCTCATGCATCTGTGTAAACTTCAGGCTGAGTAGATCCTTTCATTCAGACCGTTTTCCCCTCCTAGTCAGAAAGTCTGTCAGCGTTAGGGTAATTTTCAGCAAGATTAGATATTTTTTTCTCACAAAGAGTGAAAACATCTTTATCATCCAACTGAAAAACTGAAAAAGTGCATTCATTCTCCTGTCTGAGCAGAGTATAGAGCATAGCACAGAGTAAAATGAATATTCCTTGTGTTCCATACCTGAGAATATACATAACTTAAATAATATAACTGTAAAATGTGAAAATTAATAGCTGAAATAGGAAATTAAAGTTGCCATATAAAGTCATGCACCTCATTGGATCTCATTAAAACTGAGTCTGATTTACTGCAGTTTCATTACCTTCAAAACTGTGTTTTCTTCAAATGGCAATTTTAAGACAACTCAGATATTTTTAATTTCTGTCCAAAGCACTGAACAGCTCTCAAGGAATTTCTAGTGCCCTTACGTTGATAGGCAGCAATAGTAACATGCTCTTACACTGAACTCTCACAATATAAGTACACAATGTAGGCATCTTAATTCTTATTTTGATACAGTATGAACATTTGTAACTAAGTAGGGGCAAAAGCCCAACAGAACAACACTTACAAAGGCAAACAAATATATAATGCCATGGTATTTCATTAAGGTACAAAGTCAATTCAGAGCAAGTAAACGTGCAGTGATTTTCTCTTAGCTATTATTTGTCAAAATGAATGGGGAGTCATTCAGTGGTCAGGCATATTCATTTCACATATGGAGTTATGGCAACATATGAAGTGGGTGGGTCTGTTATTTTTGGCTGGTGATTTGTTGCAAAGTCAAATGTTAAATGATAGATGAGGTTGATTTTGACATAACGAATTCTATCTAGGAACTTAGCTACAGGGCTCAGTGGAGGTATGCAAGTATTATGTGTTCTGGCCTGCTCACCCCTATTTCAGCTGGGGTCTTGCCAGGGGCTCTGGGAGTGACTGACAGGTTAAGAATGATCACTATATGTTCTTTTGAATTAGAGCTTGTATACTAGTTGTTTAGTAACCGGTATTTTGTTTAAAATTATAGTTAAATTGATCCTTATTAGGTATCTAAAGACAATGTCAGAATAATTTATGCTAGTTTTATAAAGTAACTCAAACATTGTAATTCTTACACATCCCACTGATGACACAACTCATGTTGACCTAAGCACAAGGTTTTATCCATCAAACCATGTATAGATTATTGTCTTAGTCAGAACACTAAGAATTATCCCAACTATTATCGTTGGTTCCTGCAGCCTTTGAACAGCTATTAGAATTAAGTTAGAATTAAGGTGTCTATAACCTCATGTGTATCAAACATAAGAATAAATGGAAGATTGCTTTTGTTACTGTCAATGGTCATTATGAATGCTTAGTTATGCCTTTTGGAGTATTTAATGCCTCGCCTGTTTTCCAAGTCTTTTTGATGTTTTACATAATACGCTTGGCCAATTTTCCATAGCCTGCATAGATGATATTCTTGTCTACTCTGTCTTAGAAACATGAAATAGGTCTGTCAGGCTTTCTCTGTACTACTTGAAAACCAACTTTATATTAAATGTGAATTTTTTCCCCCAGACTACATGTGGTATATTATTAGTCCTGAAGGTGTTATAATGGACAATCACATGGTTGTGAATTGCCCTGGTCCTTCCTTGATTAAAGTTCTCCAAGAATTTCTTGGGTTTGCTCATTTCCATCATAATTTCAAACAAGGCTATTGCAGTATTGCAGCTCCCCTTATTGCTCTTCTTAAAGGCAACAGCCAAAAAGCTCATTTGGAATTTGAAAGCTGATGATGCCTTTCATGCATTACAGGAGACTTTCACCAACACTCCCATTCAGTCTTATCATGGTACATCCCAGTACATCCCAGTATGCTGCACCTAATAGTTTTCTTCTTCTATGAGCTGACATCTAATGAATACAGTTAAGGTACTGGCAATTGTAAGCCTCTCACCATTTAAGATGGTCCTAGAGGTATGGTGTCAGTGGTTAGAGAGATCTGTTTATCCCTTTCTAATCTAATAATCTTTCATTTTACCAACCCTCCTCTGGTGGTTGCTGTTTATCCTTTTTCCAGTTCACTCTTACCACTCAGGCATCCATAACACTAAGGCTAATACACTGTCTTGGATGTTTTTGTTCAGTGAAGAAGAGTTCTTTAATACTGACCCAATAGAAAACATCCTCACCTGTTATGTAGTCACCTGTCAGGTGGGAAATAGATGAAAGTGGGAAACTGACCTGGAGTTTAAGAAATCCTCTATTCCTGCGTAGTCCCCCCAGACAAAAAATATGTTCCTATTGCTTTCAGAGACTAACTGATCACTTGGGCTCACTTGTCTCTTACTCTTCCTGGCTAAATCCAAACCCAGCAACTTTTAGTGAACAGATACTGGTGGGAGAATATACTAGCAGATGTTCATAGCTTTGTTGCGACATATACTGTCTGCTCACAATGTAAAACCCCCAAAGCTTTAACAGCAGGAAAACTCTTGCCTTTATCCCATTTGCAATTGGTTGCATTTAACTGTGGATGTTGTAACTGATCTCTTCACAGTCAGTCACTACTCTACACATCAGCAGACTTTCTAGACGAGTTAAATTCGTCGCTTTTTTGAGTCCTACCATTACTTTCCAACCTTTGTTTAATCATGTTTTCAGATTTTTTTTGTATTTAGAAGGATAGAGTTGGTAATTTTTTCGAGCATTTGGAGGTCTTAATCATAACATCTGGTTATCACCCCCAGCCTATTCGTCAGTGTGAACAGGCTAAATCAGGAATTTGGCCATTTCTAAGGATATTGTGTCTTCATAACCAGTTTGATTGATTTTTTTTTCTTCCATTAGCCAAATGGCCCAGAGCTCTTTAAACAGTTCCGCTACCAGAACTGTTTAAAGATCCAAAATGAACCTCTTTGAGTGTATCTAGGGTTATCAACTCTCAATTATTCCTTGACCTGCTTCCCCTTCTAATGTCTTGGCTGTAAATGACAGGATGAAACAGACCAAGAAGACATGGGAGAGCAGACATCAAACTGCTGCTTTTGCTGTAGTTCTCATTTGTAAATGACAGAAAAGAAGGTGAAATATATATGCTGGTGCAAACACCCCATCTTTCAGCTGCTTGCATCACAGGTTTATTGATTCCAAACCAGAAAAATTATTGGGCCAGAACAAAACCTTTTTCATGATGGGTAAACATGAAACTATTCAGGAATTTGGCACCATTTGGACAGCTGATAGCATTTTCAAACATTTATCAGACTATTCTTGTTATGGTTCAGAGGCCCCTACTGGCAGTCACCCGTGCTGCAGCAGTTATTACGTGGACTGTTTGTTAGTTTGTTGTTTTTCACCAGTGTTCACGCCCCAATCAGGTGGCATGCTTTATGTGTCATTGGTGATGCCACCTGGGGGTAGTTATTTAAAACTAAGCGTAAAACAAAGCACAGTATAAAAAATTAATGGAAATAATACAATACAATAGCTACCCCCAGGTGGCATCCACATAATGGCTGATGCCGCACATGTAGCCTCCAGTAAGGGTCCGAACCATAACAATTCTACTGTTGTTTTTTTCAAATAAATATATTACATATTCTGGTATGTACTTAAGTTTAAAGGTGAATTGATGCTACATAACATGTATGCTGCAGGTGGCAGCATAGGACCTCTAGAGGTAATAGAAATTAATAGACAGTTGAAATACAGTATGTAAGATGTATGAGGAATTTCATTTCAGCCTAATGACAGTAATCCCAAGCCAATATCAACTGACAACCCCCCCCCTCACCTTTTGGATCTTGTTTTATGAATCATTCAATAGTGCAGGTATAGTTAAAACACTACAGGCAGCAGCAGCCTTTAAACAACCATCTCTTCACTCCTCTTAAGACATGTCATTGCACTGACCGGCCCTACAAGACTTCCGACCTGCATGCAGAACGCTGGGGTTTAATACCCACGGCAGGCAAAGTTACTGCTAACATCATTAAGCGTCCTTGAGTGAGATTCCTAAAGCTAAAGTTTACCTATCTGTAAATGATCAAAGAGTGGCATGAACAAAGAGAATAATGCCAGTTTGGATGTTTCTTGGATTAACAAAGTCTGTGTTGAATGCTAAGAAGCCAGAACAATTCGATGGCAAACTGGTTATTGGAAGAAACCATAGATGAATGAGGTTAGACCTTAATGGAATTATACTACAGAAGCTCAGTGGAACAGGCTCCAAGGAAACTAAGGATGAGGAAAAGGCCTTCATCCACATTCATATACAAACAGTGTATTCTCAGTCAAATACTGCGAAACAATGCCTCCATTCACTCCTAGGTACTGCAAAAAAACTACACCACACCCTTAAACTCTCAGACCTCTGGTAGAAAGACTACCAGTTTGAGGAAAATGATATCGACACCTATTCACCTCCATTCAAGTTTAGGGCAGTGTTTTCCAATATGAAAAGAGGAGCTTGGTCCAAGCTGTTGCATTGCTTTGACAATATAAAACTGTAGAACTCCCTGATTACTATAGATATTAGAAACCTTACTTACTTGTTCAGTTTATTTTATAAGAGCCACCTTATTAACTTAGCAAAACAGTTGTGGCTTTCTATCAAGAAAATGCTCATAGATCATTAATGATTCTACTTTATGACTGGTGTTGCACCATAATTCATAACCTGCATGTAGTGGTGTGTCTGTCTCTCACTGTTATATGAAAACATAAACAGATTAGTGGTAGATGGAGGTAGTTATCACTTTCATAATGCTAGTAAAGGTTTACAGTCTTGTCTAAAATCATAAACCAAGTCCCAGTTTTAGACCAAGGCTCTGAGTAATGACACCCAGACCAGATCAGGCCAGACCAGACCAAGGTCATGTTTATGTGCTCTTGAGTCTCTCAAAATCAAGAGCATAAGATCAAGATTCCTACCGTTCCTTTGCCTAATTGGCAGGGCTAGGGCTAGACATCTGGACAACTATATTCTGTCAGTTATAAGCCTCCTCTACAGGTGTTTTTATTTTATCAATCCCCCACGTATGCCCATACTGAACTAGAACTTACAAGGTGAACTTTATGTTGTAGGTGACTTCTAGAGGCTTCAAAATGACCCTAACCCTAGTTTATAGAAATTTGTAAGATGTATGGAGAATTTCTATGAGGGATTTCTATTCTATTCAACAAAGATATAACTAAGAAAAACCTTATTGACTGAAGTCCCTCAGACGTATGAGGTGGTAGAGATGCTGATGGGCCTTCTTTGTGACTGCATTGATGTGGCAAGTCCATGATAGGTCCTGTGAGATGTGAACTCCAAGGTACTTGAAATTCTCTACTCTTTCCACTGCTGTACCGTTGATGAGGACAGGGTGGTAGCTCCTCTCCTGTTTTCTGCTGCAGTCCACAGTCAGCTCCTTTGTCTTGCTGATGTTGAGGTGGAGATTGTTGTCCTGACACCAGTATTCCAGGTGTCTAATCTCCTCCAGGTAGGCTCTCTTGTCATTGTTTGATATCAGACCTACCACGACTGTGTCAACAGCAAACTTGATGATGGTGGTGGAGCTGGAAGTGGGCACACAGTCAGAGGTGTACAATGAGTACAGCAGAGGGCTCAAGACACAGCCCTGGGGGACACGTTTGCCTTACACGCACAGCTTGTGGTCTATCCATCAAGAAGTTGGAGATCCACTGACACAGGGATGGGTGGAGATCCAGATCTTCCAGTTTTGTGGTGAGTTTGGAGGGAATAATAGTGTTAAATGCTGAGGTTATTTTCATTAGTTGTCAGTTATAATCATCAAAATGAAAAGAAATAAACATTTGAAATATATCAGTCTTTGTGTAATGAATGAATATAATATACAAGTTTCACTTTTTGAATGGAATTACTGAAATAAATCAACTTTCATGATATTCAAATTTTATGACCAGCACTTGTATATTAATTAGCTCAGCACCTAAGGATCATTCTGTATTTCTTTTAATCATTATTAGTCACAAAGGACTAGTTTTGTACAAGACCTTATCAATTTTTAACGTCACTAGGCCTCTTTTGTTATAGTTGTATCTTTTCATTTTGGTTTTGTTATTGTTACTTTCATTAAACTCTTCAGTTGGAGGCCTGTGTGGAGCTTATCGTTGTTTTTCTGTATCTGCATGTTCTTCACCCATGAGAGTTATGCCTGGTGGAAATCAAATATTGTATTCCACAGTAACAATTTTATGTCATTTTTCAAGATTTGTTGTTTGGAATGATTTTCATTGTTGACTTTCCATGCTTGAGGTAAACATTGACTTTTAAATGTCTGTATTTGAACTTAAAATATAGCAAGAAAACACAGAACATTCAAATACAGAACAATGTCCACATCAGAGCAGTTAAAAAGTTAAATAAGTAAGGCCACAATTCCTGTATACTAATCTGCAAAAGAAGTTGGTCTGTGCTGTATGGGGTCCTCTTGAAATCCATTTAGTGTTTTAAAATCCTCGTCCAAACATTTTATTTGGAACTACACGTGCAACTCCTTCTACCCTGGAAATGTGAAGCCAGCTACATAATACTGCAAAAGACAGCATACCCTCCACTGATTCACTGAGGCAAATTAAAGCTTCTGTTAGCCCCTTTACCAGGACTCTCCTGGCAAGGCCATTTATATGCCCCCAAGTGCAGCATAAAGCTGTGGTTAAGCAGTGAATAATTTGAGTATGCCATACTTTCCATTGATTCTTAATGGGAATACAATAAAGGCTATATGGTCAAATAATCAAAAACTATAACTTGCTTAACAATTAGTTGTGGCATGTTGAAAGCCATGCACAGTGAAATGTAATATAGTGGTGTGGATTTCATTTCAAGGTGAATTACAATACATTCCAACACACTTTCAGCAATTAATTATTGAAAAATCAATTGACTGATAATTGTTATCCTATAAGGGTATTAAGAACCACAGGACAACATACTGAAGATTTTGTTCTTTAATTTGTCATGTTTATCACATGTCGCTAATCTGTGCATTGCATTTCATGTTTCTTTACTGTCATGATTCTTTGCTGTCATAATTGCTTAAAGGTTTTTGCTAAATTATTGCTAAAGGTTCTATTAAATTGTTGCTAAATAATTGTTAAAGGTTCTGGCATGGAATGTACTTCATAACACAGCAATTGAGAATCTAATAAAACTAAGTTCCAGTTACTTTGTTTATATTATGTAATTCTAGATTACTGCTAAACTCTTATGTTTTCTGACTCTCTTGTTTCAAAAGTTCTGATTTAGTGTGCGTCAAATATTTGCTGGTGGTCTTCGATATGGTGGTCATGTCAAGTCACTAATATATATGCATGACATAACTCTGTCTAAACACGGCGTAACCTTGTAAACAAGAAGACACGTAAAGAGATTGGAATATGATTACAGAGGATTTTGCAGAGGCAGGGCTAAATTTCAACAATTTGTCCTTATAAAAAAGAACCAGGTTCCATTATAAATCTCAAAAGCATGGCAGTGCTTTGCAGTCATATCTTCATATAACTCCATGAACTCCAGCCAAGATGGAAGACCAATTGTCCTATGGGGTGGCATCCACCACCATGTTGACTTGTCCACCCATATGGGAGGCTAGTTTATCTCAGTTAGTGATCAGGGCCCTTTCTGTTTAATTCTACAGTGCCTTAATGGCTGGTAAATAAGTGTTTCTAAATTAAACTATAAACATTTCTTATTCACACTAATCTCTGTTAATCAATGGACTGGCTTAATTACATTTGATCACACACTTTAAATGAAATCGTTGAATTAAATTGTTACACATTATTTAAATAACATTTATATTAGTTTTTTAATATTAAAAACCCCCCGTCTCTGTTTGTGAGGCCGTGTCTGTGTGGGGGTGTGTTCTGTTGTGGTGTCAGTCTAGTAAGCGTGTATGCTTGTGTGTACGTCTGGATGTGACGTTGGTGTGGCGTGTGTGATTGGTCTGGTTGTTGTTATACGTTTCACCTGTGTCTCGTTAGGGTGAGTGTATTAAAGCGTGTATGTGTCACTGAGTTTTTGTCGGTCTTTGTCTATGCTATGTCTATACACTGTCGGACCGTTTATGTGAGGACGCTGCTTGTCGAAACCGAAAGCAAAATAAACGTGTCGTTGTGTTTGCGCTCGGCATTCCTTCCTCTCTTATTTGTAGCTCTCCGGGACTCCTCCCATGACAATTACAATCAATATACACAAAATTCTGTAAGCAGTACACTGATAAACCCTGCATGCTTCAGACGTACGTGCAATCATGAAACTTGCTTATCTAAGAGACTGGCATTTTTATACTTCCTGATGGCAGTCAGGAGTAAATTACTTTGGCACGCTGGTGTATTGTAATGCTAAGCACATAAATAAGCGTGAAGTAAAACAAGAGAAACATGGACTGTTGGTTACTCTGTTGACTTTATTGTTCTCTATGAGCACTAAGGAAGGGCTACATAGGGTGTGAAGTCTTCGTGTCATCTGTAGGGGTTTTCCTTATTTTGCTTTGGCTTCAGAAGTGCTGGAGGTGGAGGCGCTGACCACTTTGCCATCCACTATTTCCTCTGTAACAACCACCACCTTACGAGTGGATGATGATGATGATGAACTTTGTGATGAACTATAAGAATAAACAGAGTTGTTAAGCTGCTGTCTTCTGAAACTGGCACTGATCAATTATATCTACTAGGTCAGTAACTAAGATTTTGTGATTATTAATAACATGTTACTATAACTGCTATAGTTTGCATGAATAGTTACTGGTGTACTATTTCTTGAGTTCATACTATGGCATGAGCCTCCTTATCAGGAGAGTAGCTCAGTGGCGTTGTAAACATCTTCTACAGATAAGTATCAGTGAATTAGTGATGGTACTTGATGGTCTGAGACAGTCACATGACAGTTCACTCATTTTAGTAGCTCTGGTGAATCACTAAATAAACTTCTGTCTTCATGGTAAAGAATCACATATTAAATATTAATTGCCCCTTCTTAATTCTCCTTGAATAATTTCACCTATTATTGAACCTTGTTTGACACTACCAAAAATGTTACACACATGCAAATCAAGCAAGATTTTTCTGTCATGCTTGATTTAGTCAGAAACTGATCTCCATTAAAGTCTCACCGGCCGCCAGCCTCTCCATCCAGCAGCCTCCTGTATTCGGCGATCTCCATCTCCAGCTTGGTCTTGATGTCCAGGAGGACATTATATTCATATTTCTTGTTCTCCATGTCTGTCTTCAGTTCTGATATAATACCTTCATAAAAGTCGGCCTTTGACTGTAAGTTAGCTAGTATGTTGCTATAGCGCATCTTTGTTTCATCCAAGGTGGCCTCAAGAGATGCTTTCTAAAATGACAAATAAGAGACACTTAGAGTTTTTTAAAAGCAAATCTGATTCTCTTTGCTTTATGATTCTCATTATAATTCCCCTGTAAGTACAATACAAATGAATGAGATGACTCTTACCATGCTAAGCTGAGATTCCAACTCAATTTTTAGACTGTCGAGTGTGCGCTTGATTTCTGTTATTTCAGACCTGGACGATTGGAGTGTTTCTTTGTGGGTAGAGACTTCTTTGTTTAGTGTTTCCGTCTATTGAGAGGAATAACCAAATATTATATGCAGAGTAACATACTGATACCGCTTAGCTATTATTATTCGGAGAATAATTTGTGCTCCAGTATGAATGTACCTGGGACTGGAACCAGTTATTAATCTCCTTGTTGTTCTTTGCAACCAGAGATTCATAGTGTTCACGGATTCCAGCCAATGTAGCAGACAGGTCGTCCTGTGGAGCAGCATCCACTGCCACGTTGACCTGACCACCCATCTGAGTGCGCATTGATAGGAGATCCTGAAAAGAGGTAAGTGAGATGTTATGTATGTGTTAAGTACATGTTATATATGTTATATATTATAGGTGTTTTCCAGGCAATATTTTGCCACTATAAAATGCAACTCTATCAAACAATTCAACTGGAACTAGTTTATGCAATTCAATGCATTTCTTTACATGTTACCTTAACAACTATAATTATATATAAATATAATCTAACAGTTGAATAGAATTGCTAGTAATGACATACCTTGGTCAGGTTGTCTAGAATCATGGGTGACTCAGATATATCTCTACATGAATCCTAAGTCTGATAGATCTCTACATGGGGGTTTAGGTTTGAGGAAAACACTGATAAGTCTACATAGTTCTTTAGGATCATGGGTTACTCTGACATACCTCGTCATGGTTCTTCTTTAAGTAGATAATCTCGTCCTTAAGTTCCTCAATCCGCGACTCGAGTTCTGACCTGCCCAAGGTCATTTCATCCAGATATCTCTTTAGCCCAGCAATGTCTGCCTCCACAGACTGTCTCAAAGCCAGCTCATTTTCATACCTGCGAAAGGCATAAATGTGTTACAAATGTGAAGAGGCTTTCTGTGTTGATAGAACAGTACCTCTGAATGAGGTCATTGTCAATTTACTGAGAACATGTGATCACAGATTTAGACACTGTCAAAATGAGAGTTCAGGGTGTACAGTTCTTTTGAACTCTAAACATAAGGTGGATTGTATTCATTTTCGCACATTGATTTGACATGAAAACTGGAATCGCATTTTATTGGTTAAAGCATTCCCTGATGACATACTTACTTGATTTTAAAGTCATCAGCAGCCAGTTTGGCATTGTCAATGCGGAGATAGATTGCACCATTTGTAATCACAGCATTCTGAATCTGAAGTACAAAGGAAAACTTTATCAGTGTAAATCTAAACTTTAGTACAAAGCTCCCAGTGGAAAAAAAAAATCTTTGACTAGTTATCTTCTGTGGTATATGGAGCGGTGCACAGTTACATCAGATCCAATATTGTGTACAGAATTTTATTCCTTTCAATACCTTTCCTATAGAATGGGCATTAGCTAAAGCCTTTTTAAAGAATAGCCCTTTGTTCTGTAGTAAGGAGATCACAACCACGTAAATAAAATGGACAGGGTGTGGCAGCGAGAAAACAAAATGAAGTTAGGTCAAAACAAGGGCAGAACGGAAGAAGGAAAAGAGACACTGCAGTTGAACAATCTACTGTGCTAGATTGCTCAGTACTCATTTTATTTGGTACTGCGTTTGTTTATAACTTGTTGCCTCCACGTGTTCTACTTTGGTACCTTATACTTTTTTAATTTTCAAAAATGTTTGAAATCATTTACCACCAATATTTGAGTTTTATTTTCTAATCTAATATATGGTGAGAGTGCATGTTAGTATTATGTACAGAGCTGTACAAAAAATTTTGTTTTAAAAAGTATTCACAAGACCATTTATTTTTTAACTTAAGATCCAAATGTTAAAAAATGCTCATGATCAGATGCAGAAGAATGGCTGCTATATAATATTGTGATACCACACAGATACCCTGACATACCTTGTCCTGAAGCTCATTGATGGTGACATAGAAGGGAGAGTAGTCCCGAGACTTGGGGGCGGTCTTTCCCTCAAGGAACTGGTGGATCTTCAGCTCCAATGCAGCATTTTCCTTCTCCAGCGAGTGTACCTTGTCCAGGTAGGATGCCAGACGGTCGTTGAGGTTCTGCATGGTGAGCTTCTCATTTGCGGACACGTCAAAGGCATCAGACAGGGATATGCCACCTCCAGCACCCATGCCACTGGAGATTCTGCCAAAGGCGAAGTCACCGGAATGACCACCGAAGATGCCGCTGCCGAGGCCGCCAATGGAAGCACGGGAGATACGTAAATCACCTGCTCCACCGTGGATGCTCGCGGCTCTCCCACTGCTGATACGACCTCCGCCGGAAACGCTGCGGACAGAGGCAACCCTTGTAGAGCCAATCATGGTGCTTCAGTTGTAGTTCCTTGCTGCTCAAACTGGAGAAGGAATGAGCTGAGAGCGTAGAAACCCTTCCTTTTAACTTCACGGAGGAGGGTCGGTCAGGGGGGTCCAGGGGAGTGTTCTTCCCCTTTAGGCAAATAGCTCTGAACCAGACAAACCTGTAATGAAGAAAGTGAGGGCTGGAAAAGCCCCAAGTAAAATCTGATGTTGAAACCTGTGCAAAGGGCTGTCACCAATGTCAATGTACAAACAGCTAAAGAAAGCCTCAGGCAACAAAAGGGAATGGTGGCTTTAAGATTCAAAGATTCAAAGTTTTATTTGTCACAAACATAGTCATACACAGTACAACCTGCAGTGAAATGCTATTTGACTGTTGTCCACAGAATATAAACTACATAAAATTTAAAACATGCAGACGTGCAGAATATAAAACAGAATATAATACAGTAGCAGCAGTAAATATGAAGATACATGTGCTAAATTTGCTGTATTTTTTCTATTCAAGCGCTGCCAACAAAACCCTTTTGAACACGTTTTTCAGGTATCTGTGTGTAATTTGAATAAGTATAGCCACCAACAATAATTTTTTTTCCGAGGGTACTCAAGTAGGACAAAATGAACAGCTTCTTTAAAGTCTTTAATATTTTTTCCCTGTCATAAAGCCTTTTGACAAATGCCAACTCCAAGTACCAACCCTTAGGATACAGAACGGTGGCTGTAAAAACAAAAATCTGATGTGGTTGAACACGAGAGTGCCTGAAATATGCCATAAGTTACAAGGCTTGAGAATCAGAATAAATTAAAAAAATGAATATGACTTTGTGCACTGAACATTACACGATAGTATACAGAGAATGGCAGCTGTTATAGGTAAGAACAGGGGGAAACTATAAATAGGATAAATGTAAATAGCAAAGTGGTTTAGGCATTTGTGCAAGTTTGTGTGTACATGTTTATGCAGTCAATCATGCAGGCATGATGTCACTCAATGACCCTCAGACAGTTTCAGATAAGAGAATGGTATAATGTCTGGGAAGACGTTTAGTTCTATATCTCCTGCCATTATTCCACAAATAACACTGAAATACTAAATTCAGTTAAAGACTGTAGCAGCGTTAATGTTTCATTCTGGTATACTCTACTTATGCTCCTTCTGCAACAAAGATGTTTTATGTCTGGTAAAGGTCGTAAAGGTACTGTGATGTACTGACTTTTAAGTGTCTGATAACATAACATCCTGTTCGCACGTCTGTCTTTTAACAATTCACAGTATAAAAGGGAGATTTAGTAGAAATTATAAGCACATTTATATTTATCAATCAGATGTATCGATAATGTATATTCCTTGGAAATATTTTGAACAGGAGGAACACATCTGAAGCTCCTCCCATATCTATTAATTAAAAATTGTATTAAAAAGTAATTTAATTAAAATTTACTTGTTATTACCTATTGACATGCTTGCTGCTGCTTGGGCTTACTCTGATTTCTTGCATTTACACCTTTGTACCTATATTAGGTTATAAAGCCAGGTATATATGCCAGGTATATATGCACCCAGGACACATTGTGACTGGATCACTTAAACCACAAAGCAACCGGGTCAAAAGTGGATTTTGACCACATTCAACATAAGTGTGAATGAATGTGTTGACAGTCAGCCTTTATGGATCACCGTGTGGTGAATGTAGGATGCAGGCATGGTGAGTTGAGTAAGGAACCCCCACCCCACCCCACC
>JAOXYF010000005.1:18836381-18900103 GCA_028565775.1 Sternarchorhynchus goeldii | reverse complement strand
CATAACACTATAACTTATCCCAGTCAGTACTGTACATTTGTAACATTGTTTATAGTGTAAAAAATTATATTCCATCTATCTAGCATATTTTATCCTGTATTTATTACATTTTGACCTGTCTGTTTATGTTAGCACCAAGCGCCGCAACAATTTCCTAATGTTGTGAATCTGTTCACTCATATGGCAATAAAAGCTTCTGATTCTGATTCTGATTCTGATTCTGATTCTTCTGATTCTTTGGTTAAAATATCACAAGGACCAAGCACCACATCACGCTTCTCACCATGTAAACACAAAATGGTTTGAGTGTCTGTACAATTAAATAATAATGAGCCACTGCTCACACAACCTTCCACAAGGTGTGTTAACACAAGTTCAGCTTCACACTACCAAGGTAATCTTTCAGTGAGTTCACTAATGGTTAGCCCCGATTTTCTACTCTCTGACAATTTTAAGCGATAGCTGGAAAAAGCTTCAGGTGAGAGGTAAATCTCACCTGGGACTCAAGAATCATGTCTCAATCGCTATGTGTGAATTGCTATGTGTGAATTGCAATGTGTAAATTATTTAAGTACAAATTATATAAGATGCCATCCGAGACACTTGCCCATACGCTGCAAATACCTGGGAAAAAAGCAAACAGGCTCATTAACTGGATCTGTGGGTGCGTACAAATGCTGTGGTGGGAAAGGAGTTGGAACCTGGTTTTGACTGGCAGTGACTGTTACAAAGCTACAGGCAATGACAGTAAAAGTAACAGGGTGAGGGTAAGCCTTGGGGAGGAGAGGAGTTGTACAACATTGACATGTGTTTTTCTGTCTTCTCTTTTTCATTTCAAACCAGTTTGCAAACAACAAGGATCACTGGTTCCTTGCTGACATCCTTTTTTGAAAGAAAAAATCCCTGTCTCTTGCTTGGTATTGTGTGTCAAGACTGTTTTCATGACAAAAGGTAGTTTGGAGTCCAGACAGACTTTTTGTAGAGTCCTTCTGATAAAAGATGTGTGATTTGTGATGCTCTGTCATGGATGATATGTGTAATCTGTGAACCCCTGTCAGCGATGAGTCATGTAGTGTGCAAACCACAACAACTTCCAGATTACAAGTTATCAAGTAAATATGTAGTGTGTGTAGTGTAGTGCAGTGAGTAGTCTTATTTTATTTTGTCTGATGACTTGTGTGGTACTGGGGAATGGGGGGAGGGGTGTAACATGACAGTACTCTTCCTTATAATCAGTTTAATCTTCATTAGGTTGCTCTCTAGTTTTCGTTGTGGTTCTAGCTTTCTTCTTTGGTGTGAAATGTGATCATCCCTCAACCTCCACTAGAGTAAGAGCAAGCTGTGAGGCAGCTAGGGTTAAGGATTAGGGTTAGGGTTAGACATTTTCTCAACTTCTCTTTTACTCGTTCTGGTCTTTGCTCATGAATCAAGGTGTCCAATTCTGCGCTATGACACGATCACCCGAGGCAGAAGATTGAGCATCTTAACTTCCTGATTCTGTGAACAATCTTTGTGGGTCTCCTGCAGTTGCATTCCTTTGTTCCTTTTTTCATTTTTCCTTTGAAGGAGTGTCCAATTAAGAGCTCCATTTTCATGTTCTCCTGAGGGTAGTAAGGAGTGGTTCTTCATCCTGCAACCTGACAGTACCAGGCAAGATTTTTGAATTCACTCCTATAATCATGACGTGTAAATGGGGGGAATCAAAATTTAGAGATCTAATCATTGAAAATGTGGTCTGTATCCATTTAGTCTGATTTGGATGGTTGTTGCACATGTCTAAACAAACCCAGAAAGGTGATGATCAGTTACCATTATGTATTTATTGCTGCCTTTACACTTGTCTAGATAAAGAAAGTCAACTGAAATCAACTGAAATGTCTGTGTGGCATCTTTTGCTGGGTGTCTTTTGTTTCAGGCATGCACAGCTTACTACATAATGCTCTTTTCCCTTTTTATATACAGCCAAAAGAAGTGATCTTGAATTTATGATGCTGTCTTAACAGTGCTTTGGAGTCCCATATTGTTATGCAATTCCTTAATACTGTTGTTTAATGTTTCTCTGTTTGGACTAATTGCCTTCTCTGTTTCAGTATGAGATTTCATCTTATCCCACTCCTCAAAAGGTGGCATTGTGTTATGGTATGTTGCTGTAGGTCTTGATATATTAATTTTTTCCCACACGTCTTACTTTGCTTAACTGATCCAGGGTCAGGTCAACTTTTTGATGTAGCAGCAAGATGGTTGGTGTTATCACTGATGCATCAGGTGTGGTGGATATGTCTGAAAGTGATGACCCTTGTCCCCAGGGCACTGGAATCCATTACTGAAGCTCTACTGTTTCAAAAGGGCATTTCCTCTATCGTCAAGGTTTCCATGTCCTCAGACATTTGTGACAAGCTGTCAGTTCAATATTCTCTCTACCAGGGTGATATTTGAAGGAGAAGTGGAAAGCAGCAAATCTACTTGTTGTGCCATCTAACTTTGCAGAGGACAAAACACGTCAAAGCATCGCTATTATTATAGACAGTTAAAAAAGGTGCATATTACAAATAAACACAAAGTTTCTCAGTAATTGTCCACTTGTCCAATATGTGGATAATTCTTTTCACATTCTGACAAGGTGCATCACACACACATACACACACACACACACACACACACACACAGTGAAACACACCAGGACTTAGAGTAAGCAATTTACGTGACCTCCATGTTTTTTGACTGTGGTAAGAAACCGGAGCACCTGGAGGAAACCCACACAGACATGGGGAGAACCTGAAAACTTCTCAACACCCAGACTCAACACCCAGCACTGAGAGGCACATGTGCTAGCTACCTATATATATATATATATATATATATAATATAAATACCCAGAGAAAGGAAATGTCCCCAGTTTTCTGGTAAAAGAAGAATAGACTTGTATAGACCTGTATAGACCTGTAGGCCCTTGGAGACCTGTCATATGTCTTATTCTGAACAATTAATTTATGTACTTAATCACTGGGATGGGACACTTAAGAATGATATTAAGTTTTACTCAGTGACATGAATAATCAAGATAGATTATGGCCATACTTTTAGACTTACGTAGGTGTTCACAGTCCTACATTGGGTTGCAAAAACAGTTGCTCCAATGTAAGCAAATGGAAGCTGTTAAACTTCCTCAGTGCTTTGCAAATTCAGATGTACTAATCTGGGATTAGCATATAGACAATATTATAGATGACAGAGTAAAACAATCGGTATATCTTAATCCTGAAGTTTCTTTTCTAGATATCCATGGTGGAACATTAGGTGAAAGATGCAGAATGACTGGTGGCTACAAATCAAAATCAAATCACTTTTATTGTCACATCACTAACACAAGGGTGAAAGGAAAAGCTTGGGAATATAGTCTCTCACATTATGTCACTCTATTTCACTTTTTACCAAGTGCAAACCGTAAATGTATAAACTGTGAAATATAGATTTACATAATTTTCCTTATACCTAACTAGTTATATTTGCATTAGAGAAATATCTAGAATATTTATATTATATTCAAATAAACAATATGTGAATGCATGCATGAGATATTGTTGTATATGTGCAGGTGTAGATGTATCATAATTACAAGGTATGATCAGTTCATTATTCTAAGATGATCAGAATTGATTGTACTTACATTTTTGGTAAGTAAAGTAAGTACTGAGAGTGGGTGTGGTGTGGGTTGTCTGCAGAGATTGCGATAATGATTCAGGTGAGATGCATGAGTGATGGGCTGTGAACTGCTGCTGGCTGTTCACCTGACGGCCTGGGGGAAGAAGCTGTCTCAGAACCGGTTGGTTCTGGGGGAAGAAGCTGTTTCAGAACCGGTTGGTTCTGGGGGAAGAAGCTGTCGACAGCTGCAAGAACAGACAGTGGCTTGGGTGGGTGGAGTGCTACATAATCCTCTTGGTCTACCATTAAAATGTAGAGGGTAATTCAGGCCATGCCATAGTGCCACATGGCTAATAACTGCCAGGTGGCACGAGAAGAGGACAAAAATAATTCGATGATAATAAAACACAAATATGTTCCCTCCCTAACATAATCATTGTCGCTGGGCTCTCTAGCTGTCGTAGGGTGATTGATAGAGTTATTCATAGAGATGTGTTGATTGGCTTTGCAGTAGTGCCATTTAATGCTCTCATATGGCATTTCAAAGTTTCTCATTAACATTATGACAGTTAACACAATTCTGAACATTTTGTTATGCTTGATGCGTTTGACTATTTTATCCATCCTATCTGACTTGTAGAGTGAATTTGAGTGGCCAAGTATGGAAGCAGCCATTTACATTTTACAAGCTTTTTTCCTCTTTGGATGAAGTACCTTTTGGATTAATTTTTGCAGCAAAGTCGAGCCACATCCAAGTTTCTCAGCACAGAGAACTGGGCTGTAGCTTATGTATAGAGGAAATATCAGGTTTCCTGCACTCACTGTCAGTGAGATTGCAATCTGTAGATAGCTTGAAGGATTTTTTTTTTCACATTGTCAGCGAGCTTTGTGCCTCAGGTGAATCACTGTTAGTGTAAGTTGTGATTTTCACAATGGCTAATTCATGGGTAGCTTAACTGCTTCCAGAAGCACCTGTGCCAACTCAGTGCTCTTTAACAGGGTTTCCTGTAGCTGGAAAGAAGCCTGTATAATGCCACAGGTGTCAAAAATCATGTGCAATCCAGAGAGTCTGGTGGAAATGGTGAACTTCTTAACCCTCAGTAAGTTTTCCATATTGCAGTTAAAACCACCACTTCAGCCTGTTGAAGCAAATTAGCGAGCTAATGTTAACTATTGAGCTAGAACAACTTCATAATCACAAGGCTACATTATGTTGCTATTCCACGGCAAAAATAATTTGGCTAATTGTTTTCCATAGCCAGCCAGCAAACCACCAAGAAACTGTTCAGTAATAATATAAAAGCCAACTCTCTTCCTTCAGGTAATGGAGCTGTCAGAAACTCCGAAAAGCCAATGCAATGTTTATTCTGGCCTTAACTTGAGCTCTGTTGCTTCCCCTCCTAGCTTGATGGCTATCTTTAGTTCTTTTGATACTTTACAGAGTAGCAGCTGAAAGAAACTGCATTTTAGCAATTTATTTTGTCAGTTTTCCTGTCAACTCGATAACGTTTCTTTCCATTTTTAATAAAAAAAAGTAGATAATGCAGATTTAAACAACATTAAACCAGCAGATTTTGATCTGATTTTAGTCATTTCAGACATTTTTTTTTGTTTTACAGTATTGTTTACTGTAGCATGTGGGTTATTACATTTTTTCCTGATTGTTACTGAATACTGACACATAGTTCTATGTGATGATAGTAGGGATGCCAATGTACTGTTACTTGGTCTGACTTAGGAAGAGATATATGGGGAATGCATTTAGTGCGGAATCTCCTATATAAGTTATCAGATGGAATAGGTTGGCATGTCAAAGGGAGACAAAGCTTTTGATTTGATATTGCTGTCTTTATGCCCTGTGGTAAGAGGGAATCAGTGCCTCATTCCTATGTGACAGTAAATTTTGATGAAATGCAATTGAACTTTTAACAAGCTTCATTAATGGTTGTAAATATGGTCTTGTTTTCTTGGAAATCACAACTCATCTGCCTTCATCTAATGGAATCCTGTTGGTGTTGGTGGTGGGGGGCTTTATTGAATGTGTCCCTTTTGCATTTTGAGCATTTTAAATTAGATACATTTGATGACTCATTAATGGACAATGTATTTTGTTTTTGTTTTTACTTTATTGCATTATAAAGGGCTGTAGAAAGTTAAGCTATTTTTTATAGGCGTGAATACATAGATGCATAGATAACACACACACACATACACAGAATAATGGATTTAAACATTATCTAAAATATGCAGAATTCATAATACATCCATAAATAATTCATCAAATAATTACACATTTTATGTTTGTTGTATCTAGTTTATGGATGCAGCAAAAACAACAGCATATATTGTAGTGTGTAAAACATGGTTTGCTCTATAAATTCATATAGTATGGTCTAGCATTTCCAAATATTTAATTTTGAAGATAATGTTAAGTCAGAACTAATTAGACATTACTTTGACATTGAATGTATCGGGCACAGCAGTGTGGCGTGAGTCAGACTCACGGGTGGAGAGTTGACTGAATCCCCAACATCGTTGTGTATTTAGAAGCTCACAGCAGATGAAGTGATAGGATAAAAAACACAAACTATGCACCAAAGCAATTACACTCTAACTGTACATGTATAAAGTGTCTGCTGAGAAAATACCTTACAATATAGACTCAGTATTGTAATTTAAATAGCACCTCACCAAGCCTGGGTCTGTGTGTGTGTGTGTGTGTGTGTGTGTGTGTGTGTGTGTGTGTGTGTGTGTGTGTGTGTGTGTGTGTGTGTGTGTTTTGTCGCTCCATATTCGAAGTAGATCGTGTATTGGTAGAACATTGTAGTTCACTTACTGAACAAGAACAATGTTTTGGACAAAACAGACAAGTATGATCAGAGATTGTTGAATATTTTAATTCTTAATTCTAATTCTTAATAATTTTAGAAAGATCAGAAAGCTTGTGTTCAATTTGCTTAAGATGCCTTTTTGGATACCTTTGCTCACAGCCTTTGTTAGTTGTGCTGCCAACTTTGTCGTTCACTGCCCTGCCTACGACAGTTGCAGTCATCAGGTTGTAAACTTGTGGTTTTGCCACTGTAAAGGCACAGAAATAAGCATTCAATTACAAAGTATACTTATTATTATTACAGTATTACAGGACTGTAAAGTTTGCATATGGATGTGAGAAGGAAGACTTTACAGGACTCACCTGCCACCAACCACTCTGTCCAGCAGTCTCTTGTACTCAGTAATTTCCAGTTCCAGTTTAGTCTTGATGTCCATCAGGATCAGACAGTCTTGTTTCTTGCTCTCCAGCTCAGCCCGCAACTGTGCCAGAACCTCCTCCTCACTGGTTATCTGCATCTGGTAGTGTGCTAGTTTAGTGGAGTACTGTGCCTCCGTATCTTCAAGTGTGACCTTCAGCAAAGCTTTCTGTTGGGGAGAAGTCAATCTGGTAAATGCGCACCATTACTGTTCACTGGGAAAGAAAATGAGTTCATGTCTGCTCACCTGACTAAGCACTGACTGAAGTGTGATTTCTAGGTTCTGCAAAGTACACTTGAGGTCTGTAATTTCTGTTTTGTGTGACCCGATGGCTTCTGTGTGTTTGGTAAATCCTTTGTTGAGGGTATCAGTCTATGAAGGTAAGAAAATATTCACAACAGTTCAGAGAGACAAGTGCTTGCATTGGTTTAAAATATTGCTTGATTCTTGTTCAAACAACCATATTAACATTTACTTTGCTTTGGAACCAAAGCTGAACATCTCCGAGGTTTTTTGCAATAATGCGTTCATATTGCTGCCTCAGCTCATCCAAAACTTCAGACAGGTCTTGCTGTGGCTTGACCTCGACCACCACATTAACCTTCTTTTTGGTCATTTTGGTCTGGAGGGCAAGAAGTTCCTGATGATGGAAGAACAAAACTGTTACGTGCACAGAGCATGCAACAAGTGAGTGTGTTAGTCTTCCTTCACACACTTACCTCCTCATGGTTCTTCTTCAGCACACCTAGATCTCCTTTCAGGTCTTTCAAATTCATCTCGAGGTCAGACCTGGCCAAGGTCAGCTCATCCAGATCTTTTCTCAGTGAAGCAGCATCAGCTTCCACAAACTTTCTTATGTTCAGCTCATTCTCAAACCTGCAAAGCATACAAACACAACAGACACATCAGGATTTTCAGCCTTGTGATTGCACTGCCACTTAGATCTTGTGTTAGTATTTGTATTTACTTGACTTTGAAGTCATCTGCGGCAATCCTGGCATTGTTGATGTTGAGGTTGATTCTACTATTAACATGTATGGCATGCAGAATCTTAAAAAAACAATAAACAAAAGAAATGGTTAAATCACTAAGGGAGCATTAAACTAAACATTTAAATTATAAGTTAATAAGTAAATTCTAGTCAAGCTGCTATAAAGCCCTGATATCTTCCTCTTGACTTTGTTTAGTGATGTGGAAGATGTTTAGTGATGTGGAAGTGTGAGATGTTTGGGTGCAGTATGTACATATGATAAGGACACAGGAACAGTGTTAACATGTAACACTGAAATATGTGTGTAATCTGAAGACCAGAAAACACATTTTCTTGGTGAGACACTTTAGCTTTGCTCAAATTACTATCAAATGATTACAATCAATGGTGTACAAAATAAAATATGAATATTAATACATGTAATGAAAATGAAAAGTACACCAGTTTTCTGCTATGGTTATAGTAAAATAGTAACTATATTTATTATGTGCATAAGTTTAATGAATGATAGTTACTTGGGCAGTATAAGGATAGAAATTCTTTAGTTTAATAATAATTCATACTGTTTAATACCAGAGTTTAGCTTTGCTCAATACCAAAGTCATTTATACCACACAGATACCATGACGTACCTTGTCCTGGAGATCACTGATGCTGGTGTAGAAAGCAGAGCAATCCCGAGACTTGGTGAGGGGCTTGCTATTGAGGAACTTGTGAATCTTCAACTCCAGGCCAGCGTTAGCCTTCTCTAGTGAGTGCACCTTCTCTAAGTAGCCAGCCAGTCGGTCATTGAGGTTCTGCATGGTGGTCTTCTTATTTTCAAACACATCGGTGACATCACCCATGCTGAAAGCATTGCTGCCTCCAAAATCCAAGTCAGATGATACACCTCCACTCACTTCAGAGGTGCCAAGGAGGGCAGGACCCTTGGAGATGCGAATACCAGAGCTTCCTGCTCCCCCGTGAATGCTGGCAGACCGTAACCCGAACACACCATGCGTCCTTTGAAAGGTCTGCCAGCGTTGAGAGGGGTAGAGGCGTGAGTAGCCCCATAATCCAGCAGATGATGCTGAGGCCTTGATGCTGTGGCTGTAAGGGGTTGGAATAAGGTCCATGTTCCTGAAGCGTTTCTGTGCTGTTGCTCTGCTGATGCTGGAGAATAAGCGAAAACGTGAAGTCTAGACTCTTTTTATCCAGACAGATAGGGGAGGGAGTCAGTTAGCATTGGAGGAGAAGATCACCTTGGTAATTGAATGATTTATCCTACTCTGATTCCCTGAAGCAAACATGCACTGGCACAAAACCACAAACAAACCCACTACATGGATGCCCACACCCATATATCCAAACAACAATAGTAGTTCAAATAAGTTCTGAAATGTCAGAGGTCAAAAATCTCTGTACGCAGCAGCTGCGATCTACTAGGTTCGTCATGCTGAAGTAACGCTACTTCCCAAGTGACTTGAAATACAGATCAATGTCTCTCAGTCCAAATAGGTGAAGTTTTAAAAATCGCCATAAAGATATATATATATTCCAAGAAAAAATGTGCCTTACTCAGTTCTTTTAGGGAGATTAAAAAACCCATTTACTTCATAGAAAAACTTTACTTCATAGCTTGTGGATATTGTTTCTGTGTAGAAAGGCACCTTAAATGTTTGTAGTTCAACACTGATGCCAACTATGCATGGTAGAATAATGACTGAGATTTGAAGAATGATGCATTAAGCCCATGGCACTCTACCTGTCATTCTACCCCAGCATCTCATCTGGCAAAGATCATATAACTTTTCTTGCTATGAGCTGTCATGGTAACTATGAGTTGTCATGGTAACTGTGATGTAATGATTACAAGTAAGAATTCACACTCAAATGAACAGTTACGCTACCAGTGGGTGTTGCTTCTTTAAAACCTACATTTTTTTTAATGGAATCAAACATTTTTTTGCATAAAATTGAGATTTTCTTTCATGAGATAATATGATTCTGACACAGATATGGAGGGACTGGAGAGTGAGTAAAATATGAGGAAAACTTTTGTGTTTTTATGCTTCATCAGATTTGTTTGTTGTAAGACATTTTAAACATTGTGATGATAAATTCTTGATATCAAATATGGAAAGCAGTTTTATCTAAAATAACAGGACAAATCATTGCACATAGTAAATCATTTGGCCGTTTCAGTAGTGTTGAATTCAATCACATTTTACACTGTCAAATCACAGTTAATTGGGTGATCAAGTTTTGTGATTATATAAAATATACATATACAGAAATATTATAGACTGTGATGCATTTATTTTTTAATACATGTAATACGGAATGTTGTGGAACAATAAGAAAGATCTGTTGTACCATAATGCAGATATAATTGTATTTCTTTTAAAAGCTGTAAGAAATGCACTACAATATGCCAAAGAAGTAATCATTCAGATATTCAAAGGCATAGAGGTGATTTGACAAAATGGGGGACACTGATATAGGAGCACTTTGTCATACATAAATGATTGAAATTATTTGGAACTTTTCTACTACTTATGTATAGTAGATTAAGAAAATCTTGTCATATTTTATTGAAATATATTATGTGTCACTGTAACATTCTGTACACATTCTGTTAAGTGTGTTCTGTAAGTGTGTAGAAAACTTTTTTTTATTAAGATGACATTTAAGGGATTTGTGTAAAGCCCTGTAAAGTGTTACTCTGTGGGCCTGTTTACACATTCGGTTAACATGCATTTTTGGTGATCAGATTGCCTTTGTATTTCACTTGACCGCATGAAAAATCGGTTTTAAACACACCCAGGATGCACTGGTGATTGGAACACTGACCACATTTAATACAGAATATGTCTTCTGTAACCAGATATAACTGCAAATGGAAATACATGATAGGTGACTGCAGAACTTACAGCACCTGTCAAACAAAGCCTTCTTGTACATCAAACAGACACATCCTTACCTGCTGTAGGTGGTTTTTGTCCATGTTTTAAGAGTATAACGCCCTGGTAAGTAAAACAGAAACAATGTGTGGGTTGGTGTGGTGTTTATGCAGAAAGACTGGATCTAATTTGACCATATTGGGGAGGCATTTTGTATAATCTTCATATGAAGCACATGTCAGTGTAAAGTGTAAACTTTATTTTCAAATATATACAGCTTTTCTACACTGTGTATGGGCCACCTGTGCATTTATTAGGCTCTGAATAAATCCTGTGCTGTTACTACCCTGTATTAACTGACAAGACCGTCACTGTCCATTTATCCGTAAAATGTTATTTAACACAGTCGTACTGTATTATGTATTATTGTGCTTTGTCAGCATTGTGTGTAATAAACGTGCTTGTCTTGCAAGGGGTTAACAAACAAGTAAATTTTCTGCTTATTATCAACAGTTGATGATTATTGGTCTGCAGGTTGGTGCAGGGTCTGTTTGTCACCACTCCAGAGCCTTTGGGGAAGACCTGCTGGCAAAAATGTGAGTCACAGGGGTGAAGGAAGACCATAAAAATAGAGTATCTGTGTCTTCAAAGTTCTATTTCTGTGCCACACCCAGAAAGGCACCTCCAACTAACCTACCAGAAACCTATATTTCAAGTATATGAGTGAGTGCATGTGTGATTTTAATTAAACGCCACTCTTCATGCTGTGCTTTCTGTTCTTAGCAAGAACAAATCAAAAGAGAAGGCAAAACTATACTTGTACTTGTAACTATTCTTAGACCTATATAGTCATAGGATGTCAACACAAACACAGGCACGCGGTTGTAGCTTTCCTGTTTTGTATGACAATGCATACAAACAAACAAACAAACAAACAAACAAAATACATAAAATTAAATACAAGGATGTTTGTGACCATTTTTTAAATTTTACCTGCCATAACTTGGGTTCATTAAATATGGCACCAAAGTTTTTGCACTGAATGAAATCCGATCTCTCACTCGCTTGCCCAGTCACAGTCATTTCTGTCTGCAGCACCACTTCATCAGATGTGTTTTGTCTAGACTGCAGAACTACACGCAAAATCTGTGGTAGACAGTATAAAAGAAAATATCTGCTTGCCTTACAAACGTTCTCCCAACTGTGGGGGAGCAAAATGTTCCAAGCTGCACTAGCTTTACTTCTGCAGTTTAACTGGATAACAGTGAGTGATGTGAGACATCAATCATCAATCATCAATGATTCAAATTAATTAAATAATTTTCTCCATCCCTTATATGGTTTTAAATTCTTCTGTTTATATTTATAGTAGACTGAGAACATCTTCAGCTGTCATATATTATTGAAATATATTATGTGCCACTGTAATATTCTGTGCACAGGAGCAAGACATACGTGTATAGAAAAAAGGCAACTTTTTATTAGGACAAATTAAGAATTATGCTAGGTGAAAAAGAAGTGAACTAGACAATCATGTTATTTAGGAAGCAGGACACAGCAGCTAGGAGAGGACACTACTAGGAGAGGAGATTGTACTAGGAAAGGACACTGTACTTGTGTGTGTGTGTGTGTGTGTGTATTCAGTCTAGGTGGACAGGGTTTAATCAATACGTTATGATATATTATCTAAAAGATATTTTTTTTGTATGGACCATGTTGGGTTTGTCAAAACCACCAGTGATGATGATTTTATCCTACCACAAAATACACAATGTATCTAATAAAAATGTTGGAAGGTGTGTCTACTCATACAGCTTTTGTGTTTTCTTGTTCTCTTGTTACAGAGGACAGAAATTAAATGCCAAACTAATCATTACACACATTAAGGTAAAAAAGGTTGTTCTTACAGTTTGTAAATGTACGTTAAACAAATGGGTGTTCTGCTTTCATGAACTCTAATTAACTAAACAATTTAGATAATCTCATTAGTACTGAGAGTGACAATTTGTCTGTGTGGTTGAGCTTCATAATAATAATAAAAAATTAAAAAAGCTTGCATGTAAAAACCTGCCCTTCCCTCCACTTTGCTCTGGTTTTACTGGTATAATGCATAAATCCAAGCTTACTGTTAAGCCTTTGTTAACAGTAGCAGGGATATTTGTTAAGAGCAATTATTGTTATTGTTATTGTTATTCTTATTATAATGATACAAAACTTAACAGTAATAAAGTGACATTTTAGGCTGATCTCCAGCTCCTTGACATTTACCTCTTTGTTAATTTATTAGCTAATAGATGTAAATAGTTTTCCTATTAAATGTACAGAGTAATCCAGTGTCCAGTGTAAATTATGTGTATAGAGTGATCTTTTAGAGTCCAGTGTAAATCATATGTACAGGGTAACCTTTTAGAATCCTGTGTAAATCATATATACATGATGATCTTTTAGAATCCAGTGTAAATATGTATACAAACCAATGTGAATTAGTGATCATTAAGAGTCTAATCATAACACTAATGTTCAAGAAACATTATATGACTGAGGAACTTTAATGGCAGTTAATGTTATAGCATGTCTAGAGATGATGGCCCCAGTACTGACATTGCTTAAAATCTTTGTGAAACTTCAAGTTGGATCAATATGTCACTCCACACATACACAAATACACACAGACACACAGTCACACACACACACACACACACACAATCAAACACATACATGCCAGCACAAATACATGCCCGAATACTCACATTTACGCACACCCTCCCACACAAACAAAGTGAGAGTATGAACAAACAAAATAATCAAATGTGATTTTTTTTCTCATTAAAGTTTTGGTGTATGAGGAGTAGAGCTTGTGGGATTTGCTGTCCTACTGAGAACTGGAAGTTTGAGAAGTTGCTTGGCTGCTACTGCAACATTACGTAATCAGAAGAGGAGTGTCTAACTGTATAGAGTATAGACTGCAGAACAGAGGGCATCAGTGGAAAGATATAAGGGTGTGGCAGTCGCTTAGGTATGTGCACTCAAAGGGTGTTTTCTTTTCTGCCCTCCACCCTCAATCAATCAATCAGTAGGTACTCCATTGAGGCCTTTTGCATTGCCAAGTTTGCTGTCAACGTTCCTTTTTGGTGCGGGACATTGAAACATGAAGATGCCTCTTAAGAACATTAGAATAACAGTCTGTATGTTTTTCTAGAAAGTAAACAAAGATGTTTCAAGAAATTCTGGAGATTCTGGACCTTAAAAGAATGTATTTCACAGGATGATGGTCTGATCACCACAACTTTTTACTTATGTGCTTGCTGCATTGATTCATTTATACAAGCTAACCTCACTTCTAGGACACGTTGCAGCTCATGCATGCAAGAAGTTTGTTATTGAAATGAAATTAAACCATACTTAACCAAGTAACAATAGTAAATTCAAATATACTTCACTAAAGGATCTAAGAAATAACTCTATTATTATTAATCTAATAATTTCCTTCAAGACCCCAGTACTAGTACAGGCAAAGTGTAAGAGTTTCTCACCTTGTTCAGAGGGTAATATAACTGGCACATAAATCGAGGGCCTACTCATCTGATACTCAGCCAGTGCAAGCTGTTTGGCCATAATGTGAAGTTTGACCTTCTTCAGTTCTACCAGCTCTTTATGGCACTTCTCCATCTGTTCCATTTGCTCTTCGTGGTGTCTCTGTTTTGCTCTTCGTGGTGTCTGTCTTTTTGTTGGAGCTGTTTTTTGCTATAGCTGATCTTTTTCGAGGTCAGCTTTTCCATTTCAAGGGAAATCAATTCAGCACTACACCCACAGGTATTTTATGGTGTAATGTGCTCAGGCAGAGCTCTCTTTCTCTCTCTGGCCTGTGTACAGGAAGTCCCCGGACATGCCTCAGGACTGCTGCCTGGGAATGTTTGCCTTGGGGATGTAGGTTGAGGGGAGGTAGATGGATACTCAAACACACATCTATACCCTCCAGTATCCCTTCAGTTGGGCCTAATATGCCCAGTGCCTTTTCTTCCTCCACAGTAAGGACTGGTATGGACAGTTGACCGCCACCACCCTTAGCCCTCTGCTTTCTGAGTTCTCCTTTCTGCCCCCCACCCCCTTTTTTTTGCTTGACTAGAACATTCCTGCCACTTTTTTCTTACATGGATCCTGCATCTTTAAATACCACTGGATGCACTGATATTCTTTGCGATATCGCCCCTTTTTTGCTTTTTTTTAGGTGTTAAGTTCACTTGCGAAAAAGTTTTGCTGATTGACGTATGAAAGGTTAATTGTGTGCCCTATTTATAAGCTTGATATACGATTGGTCAGAATTGCAAATGTAATTGTTTTAAGGTTCTTCTGGGTTTTTAGATTATTAGTTGTTAGTTTTTAAGATTGTTATTTTCCTAATGATAGTTTTATGGCGTAATAATGAGAAAATGTATGTAAATTGGTGGCTCGGTTAACAATGGGTGGAGCTTCTCTGTGACTGACTGACATGGACTGTCCAGCAATGCTTAAGAGCCACATATCTGTGAAAACAATATTTAAACAATATCACATGAGAGGGAGTATGTTATTGTATGATTTAGTCATAACCTGTGTATAATATCCTAAGAGTGATGTTACTTTGTATGTTAGTTATTTTTGTTTAAAAGTGAACTTGTTTAATATCCGTAATACTGGAAGTAATGTCAGTAATACTGGAAGACTGGATGTGATACCAACCAGCTTCTGCTGTAGTCAGTAGCCACACACTACTGTGTAGTATCCCTCTTACAGCACTAAAATCAGTACTCGTTCATAAACCGCTAACCTTTTCAACATTAATCACAATAATCACAAAATTGTTTTGATATGCAATGCACATTTACTGTTGCTTTTCATAAATTCATAACTAAGTGCAATATATGCCATTAAATGAAATGCATGCCTCACTTTTCCAAAAAGCTCCCATGTTAAGAGTGACAAAAAAACACTTGCAATTCTGTGAAAGTGTTTTTCATTTAGTAGTAATAATGTTGATAAACTCACTGACAGTAATACATGCAAAGCTTCTTTTTTTTCTTCTACTGTGTTATGTAAAGTCACACTAACAAATACGCAGCTCTTCCTGATAGCACCAGATTAGTAAACAGATCTGGGTGCAGTTCAGATAGTCACACCCTAGAACAAAACCTCTTATTTTGATTTTAGTTCAGTTTAGCAATTTTAGCAATTAGACCTTTTGGGAAAGCAAGGTGTAGCAGATACAGGTGAAGTACATAGCATTCACATGTCACTTTTACAGTGTGAGTGATGAGCAATAACTACTTGAATTACATCTTGAAGAATGGATTTTTTTTGTAATGTTGTTCTAAATTTGTTTTTTGGGAGGCATTTTTATTCTTCCACACAAATTTCCATATTCTCACATAGAACATTTTATCTATAACTTGACAAGCCTCATAGGATTTTAGCATTATTTAATTAATTTTTTTGGGGGGGGGGGGATTAATGTTCACCCACACCACCAGAAGCAATTAGTAGATTGGAGGTTTGCTTTAGGCCTTGAGAAAGCAGTGCACATACAGATGTCCCTGTGTGTTAAAGGACTGGTTGCAGTGACCCCTTTGCTGAGTGAAAGACAGATGAGACATCTCTCCTCTCTCTGTGTTATTGTCTCTAAAGGTGTCAGTAAATCTTTTGCGTGCTGCAGAACAGACAGATACCTGCACAGACCTGTTCTGTCCTTTGCTCATCTGTCTCATTTGCATTGCTCTCAGTGTGTGATGTCGCAAGTTCCTCGGGCTGTTTGGTGTGACAAGAACTTCTCAGGCACACACATCACACTTCTCACACACTGCACACACTCCACACATTTCTCACACTCCACACACTCATCACACTCCACTCATTCCTCACTGTCAAACTACACACAGCCCCCCACACTCCACACACTCCTCACACTCTGCATACTCCTACACTCCATATACTCCTCACAGTTATACTCCACACACGTTTCACATTCTACACACTTCTCACAGTCGGCACACTCTGCACTCTGTACACTCAGCACATTTCTCACACTCTTTACTCCTCACTCTTCATACACTCTTCACTCTTTTAGGCACATGGCAGTTCACATTGATACTTTATAAGAGTGTTGCTTAACTTGCTGAATTCTGTCTCACACTAGATACTTCTTTTTATGGAGTTCTCCAGCATGTTTTCCAGCATCTTACAGTATGACCCATAGTAAAGATGGTGAGAGATATATACTGCATGCCTTCCTGACAACGTTGCTATCAAACCTGCCACTGAAATACTTTTGTGATTTGCCAATCATTTTGCCTGCAATAGTCACTATTGTAGAGAATTATTTTTAAAAATGTCATTAACCCACTGCATCAAAAGCAAAGTTTTTATATTGTATTTAGAGTGCAGGATTCCAGTCCTAAAAGGTCAGTGTAGTGTTCCAGTGGAATTCACTCAGCCAGTATCTGTCAGAGCCAAATAAAAACACAAACTGGACAGGCAGAAACTTGCAGTGGAATTTAGGAGGGGGGGGGCATTTTTGAAATGCATGTCAGTCATAAATTACACACACCTTTACAAAACCTGCATAAGGCCTAGACTAAACTAAAACGTTGAACTATAAACATAATGGCAGTTAAGAAAAGATGCAGAAGCTATCTGAGCAATCACATTTTATAAATAGCATTAATGTGTTTTTTATTTTGTTGTTCAACCACAAATATGTTTGAACTATTGCTTGTTACCACATTAATGTATCAGATGTTTTCTGATTGACTTGAAAATATGTGCGTGATTCCATGGAAAGCTTTGAGGCAACATGTTTGCAACTGTTTGTACCCTTAACTGGAAAAAGTAGAAAAATAGAAATGAAATTACTCAAACTTATTTATTAAACATAGAACTTCAGGGCACCTGGGTTTACTGAGGTTATGGGACGAGGTCAGAAAGGTCACAACAGCGTCTGACTGATATGTTGGGAGAGGACATGTCTGTGTGTGTTATTAGGAACTGTGGAAGGAGAGATGTAGGTTTGCAAAGCAGTGTATGTTTACATTGTTGTTTGTTCATCTTGTTAAGAATGCAAATTAATGCGCCATTTAGAGACCTACAAAAAAAATCGTCACTTCACTTCAAAGTGATAACTTCAAAGGCTCTGATACAGGTCTGTATAGCACTTACTGCCATCTACTGGCCAAATATATAAACACTAAGAAAAAAACGTAAACGTAAATGTAAATGTACATTTTTTCTTTTCAGTTATTTAATTACATTTTATTTAAACTGATTTATGTTTTTGGAAAGAACAAGATGCTTGCAAATAAAGGTAGCGTCTTGAAAAGTATAAATATTATAGTCAATACTACAGCTATAATTGTCTTGTCTTATGTGCAAACCATAGTGTACGCAAGAAAACGTAATGTAATGTTGCCACCTGGAGGCCCAAATTAAAAATACATATACAAAGGATGAACAGTTTTGAAGGACTTCAGACCAATTCACAAATAGATGTCCAGTCGATTTTATAGATAGAGATTCCATAGATTATGCTTTCATAACATTCTGGTAACTTTGCTCATTCACTTTATTTCTCGATCAGTTAATTTCTCGCTCAGTGTTAGTGTGACGGATTCCACCACCAGAGTATGTCTGTCAGTAGTCAGTGCAAAGGATTCCACCACCAGAGTATGTCTGCATCTCATATGGCCCTCAGCTCCAACCCTGCTCACTATACCATAAAAATACAAATCAAATGGTTATAAACAGCAAATGGGTGGAGAAGGAAGAGATCAGTAACAGTTAAAAGGGAAAAAACACTTCTCTCGACGCACAGTCAGTAAGACAACCCCAGGTACATGAACAAAATAAAAAAATACAATACAAAACCCACCAAGCCCCAAAGCAACTTTACACACAAAAGAGATAAAAACAAACAAACAAACAAACAAAAAACTTTTTAACCCAAATAAATTATGCGGCAAAAATAGAAACAAAACACCAAACACACTTAGGCTTAATTAAATAAAATACACTAATAATCATTGCAACCAAACCAAAACAAAATGCACAGTAAAGAATGAAACAAACGGCAAAAGCAAAACACAAACATATACACAAACCAGACAAAACAGCAGCAGTGCTGGGGACTGTAACAGACCAGCACAATATGGTTAAAATAGACCAGTATAAAACCATCATTTTCCTCCCTCTGTAATGAGAATCAGTATGCAGACCCAGCTGTTACCACAATTTGCCCATGGTCACGGTGATCAATACTCGCCACTTAACAGGGAAAAAGGTAATTAAACATCCAATCACACCAGTAAAGGAAATATAACTAAACAAACAAGCCTACCTTTCCTGGGAAACCACATCAACAAAGACGTGGAAGAAAACAGCACACCACACTGGTATATACCAATGTAGTATATTCAAACAGCAGAGCTACAACAGAATAGCTGGACATGGTAATACTCAACCCACACTACTAATTGGCCATCGAACACTGTAAACGTTGATGCTTGGTAATTATTCAAACGTGATGAACCAGAAGACACGATGCTAAACTCCTACACGCTGCACGCCATCGACACTAGGTTAGATATCCTGGAAAAGGAATGGAGAAATAGGACGCACACCCAAGTATCCATCCCCTGCCTATTCACTGTATTATAAGGGCCTGCCCAGCGACTTAACATGTCCACACACCATAATTAGCAGGAAAACAATTTAAGTGGCATTATTGCAAAATGCAACCCTGCTACAAATGGGTTAAGATCATCTGGGGGAGAGATGCTGACGGATGAGAGGGTGGGAGTGGATGTCTTGTAATCTGTGAGGGCCTGAATGCCCTTTCACATGTGGTAGGTCAGAGTTGTGGAAGTGCTCCTAAAGAGACAGCTTGTAGGTGAGCCTGGCTGTGTATGTCCAAGTTTGTGTGAGCGTGCATAGTGGCTTGTGAAGAGAACGTGGTAGAAGTAGTGTCCTGTTATAGTAGTAAAGAGACAACCCCTTCTGGCCACACTTTAACGGCCTTTGTTTTCACACATTTGAGCAGGAACAATGAGAGGTGCTCAGACTGCCCCAGGTAGGGCAGGTGGACAGTTTGTATGATTCTGCAATGTTTGTATAAACATGGGCCAAGGTGTTGTTCCCTCTGGAGGAGCAGGAAACATTCTGATGGAATTAAGGTAGCTCAGTTAGTAAACTGGAGTGATTAAAGTCTCCCGCATCAATAAAAACTCCATCTGGGTAGGCAGTTTGTTGCTTGCTGTTTGCTCTTCCATAGCACCTTACTGTCAGCATCAGGGGGAGTGTAGATTGCAGAAATAACAACAGCTGAAAACTCGCTTGGTAAATGAAAGGGCCTGCACCGAATTGTCAAATACTCTGGTTTAGTAGAGCACTGACTTTCGGTTAGCATAGACTTTGTACACTGTAATGTGTTTACATAATTGCACAGACCCCCATCTTTGCTCTTACTGGAGTTATTTGCCACTCTGTCTGCTCAGAACAAACTTCTCCCTTCTAACACTGCTGGGGATATTGTTGTTGTTGTTGAACCACATCTTCATCAGAATTATAATATTACACAGTATTAAACAGAATCACACTCCCTGATCCATTTCTGTGTTGCAGTCCAGAGTCACAGCTAATCCATTTTATTCACCAGAGGATGAATAAAACATTCTGATGGAATTAAGTCGAACTCCCAGTCAAATTTCGTATCAGCTATAAAATCCTTTTATTAACATATAAAGCTCTGCATGAACTCACTCCTGATTATTTGCAAGAACTTATTTCCTACTATGAGCCTCCATGTTTACTAAGAACACATGGTGCTGCCTTCTTACTTGTTCCATTAACCAATAAAGTAACAGTAGGGGAAAGAGCCTTTTCTTACGAAGCGCCCCAGCTATGGAACAAACTTCCAGAAAATGTCTGGCACTCTGACACAGTCTCAATCTTTAAGTCTAGGCTAAAAACTTACTTATTTACTTTAGCGTCTGGTAATTAATATTCGATGCTGTCGTCTCACCACTGCCCGTGTTTACTCAGGTTTGCTGACGGTGGAGTGGAGGGATGCCAACGCCTCAGGGGTGCCCCCAAATCTGGTTCTGTCCTTTTAGTTAGGCTGTAAAAATTAAATTGCCAGAGTTACTGCCATGCTTCTGAAATGTTCCATATTTAGTTTTATGTTCCATATTTAGTCCCACACAGATCTAACCGTCGTGCCTTACTTTTACTGGGCTAATGGCTGTCCCCCCCCATCCAGCTTGATACTAAGTAAGGATTGACGAGGCTAACCCGCTACTTGCCCCAGCCCAACCGCCTCCTACTGATCCAGACGTGGATGGAGGATTAATCAACGGCAAGGAGGCCCCTCTCAACACCCCTGATCCCCCCCCCCCCCCCTCTTTTAGAGCCATTGCTGTCTGGATTTTATTCACACTGAAACTACCCTAATAGAGATCGCTAATAATCTCCTTGTGTCTGTGGATTCAGATGCCCGCTGTATCCCGTTATTTTTATTGATCTTAGTGCAGCCTTAGACACAGTTAATCATCGCATCCTCTTGTCTAGGCTGTATGAACTGGGCATTGTTGGCTCTGCCCTGGACTGATTCACATCATACCTAACTGACAGAAAACAGTTTGTTACACTTTCTATACTTCTATTTCTCCTGTCACTCAAGGATCAGTTCTTGGGACCATCCAATTCAATGTTTACATGCTTCCTCTAGGACTTTTCCTGTGACAATTTAATCTGGATTTCCAATGCTATGCAATGACATCCAGATTTACTTTAAAACTCTCATTCACCACCTTCCTTCCTAGCAGATTAGAGTATTAGCTCTTCCTCTATTCACAAACTTCAGATGGCTCAGAACTCGTCTTCTTACTCACATTCTTCAGTAACGTCACTGACTTCCTGCATAATATTGTATTCACTGAAAAATTCTCCTGCTTACCTACATAACTTTAAATAACCTCGCTCCATCTTACCTATCTGATCTCCTTCTTTACAAACTGACTCACACTCTCAGGTCTTATTCAGCTGGGCTTTTTATGATTCTTCCCTCTCGCATTCACAGTTATGGCAATCGTGCATTTGACACTGGAATTCTCTCTCTCCCTCTAGTCCAACAGTCCTCAACTCTCTCTAAATTCAAATCTAATCTCAAATGATATATTTTTATAATATTCCTAATACTTAAATTTCCTTCCACCAGTCATTGTCTATGTTATGAAATTACTGCGTGTACATGTCCTGTATGCTACATGTGCTCCGTTTAGTATGTCTATTAATTATCGTTTCTTTACTTACTGTGTATTTTGTCTTTGGGTATTTTGGGCAAAGTGGTATTTTGGTTATAACTGGTATTACCAAAGTGGTAATAAGGTTATAACTGCATTTTTACACTTCTAGCATGAAAAATAGCAATTTCCAGTAATCTTAGCAAGCATATTGTATACACCAAAGTTTTGCAGAGATCGGCCTTTGTGAAGCAGTTATATATAGGTGAGATCACCTATGGAAGATAAGGCTGAAGAGCACCGATGAATTCGCAGCTTGTGTCTTCCCTCTAGTGGCAAACAGCCAGCATTGCGAGCCACTCGTTACACTCTGGTCTTACTAGTCGCTATTACTGAGGGCAGCAATTTTGTTCTTTTTCTCCTCTTTATATTACATTTTGAAATGCATTTTCAATCCACCCTGTTAGTTAGATGTTCCTCTCCGTTCAGTTTATAAGCCAAACAGGGCATTGAACCTAGTAGGGTGGAATTTGTTTTAACCAAATTAGCCATTGCTCAGTGATGCAGCCAATTTTTGTTTGCTGCAAATATGTACAGTACTTCAATACAAATGTTTATGATATATTTAATAATGTGGTTTACGTTCATCACAGTTTAGTGGAAAGGTAAACATTTAAAAAGAAGTTGACATCAAAACTGGAAAAAACAAAGATCTTCACCTCACTTTGCTCTTTTGAAGTTTAGCCCCAAAACAATGATGTCACTTCCTGAATGTGGATTCATGGAAACTGTAGTTTTCTTTCTTCAGAAGGCAAAAAAATAAAAATCACAAAATTAAAAGAGTGGAACACTTAGTTAATTAAAGTGATCAAATATTATGTAAATATAGCTACAAAGTTTTGAAGTTGATCTATGACAATGAAGGCATATGTCTACTTATAATTACATTGCAAATACCTTGGCTGAACATCTGCTTTGGGATGTCATAAAAAAGACTGTATGTGCCAAAGAAAAAAAACTTCATCAAAAATACTTTTTTTACATGCATTATTTTGTGTTTATCTATATTTTAATCAACATTAAAACCTTTCATAAGAATTTTATTTTTAACAAAAAAATTAAGAGTTCTCTCCTGAGGACAGAAAAGTCACCAGTAACCAGGAACGATACATTTCTTGTTTCATTACTGGTTCAGTTTTCCACATATTATTGTAATTATTAACCAGAGATGGTCAAAGCAATATGATAGACCTACAAATGTTTACTTACTGTAGTAATCTGTGGTACTCACGCGATATCATTGCACTGTGACG
Organism: Sternarchorhynchus goeldii; assembly: GCA_028565775.1. NCBI lineage: Eukaryota > Metazoa > Chordata > Actinopteri > Gymnotiformes > Apteronotidae > Sternarchorhynchus > Sternarchorhynchus goeldii. The sequence goes on along the minus strand of JAOXYF010000005.1, from coordinate 18,876,762 downwards.
AAACTTAAGCGTCCTCCATTTTACAATTTTGATGTGAAAATAGATGACATGTAATAGTGCCATATAATACAGACAAAGATCCATTCCACAGCTTGTGTCAAGCCTGCGTTTTGCTCCACTCAACCCCATGTCCAGTGCAGGATTTACCCCATTTGCCCATGACCCTGGTCTGACAAAAGGAAGAACATGGATAATTATCAAGAGAAAACAGGAACACTTATACATTCAAAACTGACCAATCAAATGATAGGCAAATGTTTCCCATCTCAGTCATCAGGGTCCATCAGACAGTTCCGCATTTGTGCCAGTGTGATGTGTTCAAACCTGTGCAGGGCAGAACCATCTGGTGACTGGGATGGGAAACATTAGAGTAGAGCTAATGAGAAAAACAAGAGAAATGTAGGAGAACACTTAAGACAAACTGAACCTTAGAATATAAACTAATGATAAAAATTTATCATGTGGAACGTGAGGAATTAAGATCCATCAAGGAAAGCCAGGAGACTAAGAAACAGAAACTTGATAGTAACCAGAGACAATATAAATTAGTAGATCAAAACAAATAAACAACAGAGAGGAAAGTATTACACATGAGATCTGAAGGACAAGGCAGAAACAGATAGAAAGCAATTGAGCAAGACCAGTAGTTATGACAGTGATAAAGACAATGACCAACGTCAAACATTTCATAACATGGCAGTTACACAAAAGTAACATGAAACAGGTGAACGTAATTAGAGGAGAAACCGAGAAAGCAAAACCAGGAAGAGAAAGGGAACTGTTGCCCCGGCAACAGATTCCAGGGGAGGGAAAACCCTTACACAATCCATTCCAAGTGTTTCACTGCAAATCTTTAAGCACTGGAGGTTTTGTCTGAGTTTTCACTTAAGGGATTAGTGTTGTCCTTTTGTTTCTGTCTCCTGGTAGATTTAATCAATTTCTGTCTTAAACTGCACCAGTAGTACACTGTTTTTGTATATATTAGTATATTTTTGGATCATGCACTGGTACTTTAATTATCATGGTCTCCCTGAGGTTTTCTTCTTCCACATACATTTAGTTATCACATACCTTGTCATGGCCTTATTGCCTAGATGAGGTCAAATGAATGTAAAACATCAGAGCTCTGATTTTGAAATCTGTCTTAAGAGTCCTTACAAGCTTTAATATCAGTATTTAAAATACAAGGCTGATAAGATATACTATATTGTTTTAACCGTAAGCTATTCATTCAGACATTGTGACTATATTTTGATAAAATGATTATGGTATGATCATCAATGCTATGAATTTTTTCATTAATATGAATTCTTTGTCTTGTTACTAAACACAGAAATGATCAAATTACCCAATGCCCTTCAAGTCAATTTCAAATTCATTTGGAATGACTAATATCTAGTTACTAATAATAATTTGTTTCAACAAACAAATAAAATGCTTACTCTTTTATAACTTGAGCAAACTTGCAATCTTCTGCAAGTCTGCAAGTCATTCCTCCACTTTACACAATGCATCCTATGTATATGGAATGAAATATATGTATTTATATGACAGTGCTGACCTCACTCTGATTGTTTGCCAAATTAACATTTTGAACAGATTTCCATTTGGTCAGACTCTGAAAGACCGTAAGCACAGAAGCAAATCATATTCCGAAACTACTACTGACAGTTAAACACCCTGAGGCCAGTAGTGACACATGCAGAGTGTGTGGTACCAGCACATTTCCTACACAGCACACATTTTTCCTAACAGCACAAAAGTGTTCAGATTAACAAATGATGCAGTAACCCAAATAACCTAATTTTATATTTCTGCATAAGTTTTATTATTTTTTCCCTTTTATCTTGGCTTATTTTTAATTTGTTTTTCAATCTAATGTTACTTGGTAGTGCTACTGGTAGGCAAGCAACTGTTCTGTTGCGATGTCCTTCTGTGGTGTAGTGCGTAGTAGTTTGTTGTGGAGCTACTTTTTGGCAGAAGGAATTATTAAAACTTTTTAACACCATGTTCTTTTCTTTCCTTTTCAAGCTTTCTTTTTGTAGGAAAAAAGTTCAGACCTATATGGCGTTATCTTGCATATATGACCAAATCACAGCCCTGATATCTTGTGTTTCATTGCTTAAATTAATAACATCATCAATCAATGAATCTATCTACTTTTTAATATAATAAGGTTTTAAGGGAAAAATGTATGCTAAAACAATGTTCTCAAAGTTCTGTTGCTCTTAAATACTGTACTCCTTCAACCTCCTGCCCATTTTATTCTTCTCTCGGGACAGGGGATGTGTATAATGGAAACAACAAGTGGAGAACAAAGTACCTAGAGGAGAGAGGAGGGAAAGACCTCCTCACTGGCTGACCCAACCCCTCTCCGACCAACCGGCTGAATAGTTCCCAGTCGACATAGGCCAGCCGGTTATCACCGGTGTCTCTGAAGCTCCTCCCCAAATAGTCATGGCTCATGTTAACTAGCATGTGATACATGCACGTCTTATGTTCGTCGACAGCAGGGAAGGTTCTTTAGCACCTAAAGATCCCTGAGATGATCACAGACGCTGAAACAGGCATCCTGTTGGGTCAGAGTATCTGTGACATTGCGAGGGATGAGGCAGGATGCCGAGTTGTTTGCTTTCAGTTTAACATTTTTTTTTTATTGAACACAAACACAGACTGGGCCAATGAATGTTAAACATCAACAAACAACACAGAACACAGTGTGAAAGACTAGCATAAAGATGGCAGTTTCTTAAGCATAATTAAAGACTAAATAAAAAATTGCACACTATTTATAAAAACTCTCAGAGAAGACCCATCTCATAAAACACGGAGGCATGTGTATATATAATGATGCTGGCAGAACTAGCTCACTGGGATTAAGTAATAATGTGTCTGCCAACAACAGTAGCATGTTACAAAACCTGGCCTTAAACACAGAAGGAAGAGCATTCGCTCGCTTTGTATTCACATGTCCCTTTTACCGTGCAGATGAGTTGAAATGCAGAAACTGCATGAATTTCCTCTAGGATTGTACAAGTGTACTTCACTGTGTATTCTACTTATGAAAATCAATGTTGCCACAATTTGAATGCATGCACAAAGAGCTAGTAAAACTTGTTATAACTTCATCACATTTTTATTTGTGACATGATAATGTTCATACCTCATAGGTAATCAAATGTACATTGCAAATCAAATATGTATATCAATTCATACACTTTTATGTACTTTTTATGTATTGATGTTTTTTTTTACATTTTCCGCAGCCAGTTCGCCCACAAAGATCAGCGAGGAAATATCTGGCTTATGACAACTTCCACGTGTCCCTGTGTTTCTGCATTATCATTTTTTGTCCAGGTGTTTCCTCATCATCAGTATACAGTCATGCTAACAAACACACAGTCATCCTCAGTTCTGCTAAATGAGTTAATTTAAGTGGATGCTGTTTATTTTGACCCACTGTCCAGCAAGACCACTTGGTTTGATTTAATGTCATTTTGGCAAGTGTAATATGCGATGCTTTTAGGCAAAGCAAGTCATGGCAGCAGTCAGAGTGCAGTACACTGCACATGTCACAGACACAAGTACATTACACATTACCTTTACAATAATGTCACCTCAATTGTATTTCAATATGTGGAAAACACAAAGCAAAAGAGCAAAGTCTTTGTTCTGGTTTTACTTGTGGTGTGATATACAGTGGGGGAAAAAGTATTTAGTCAGTCACCAATTGTGCCTCTTTACTTTAAAAAGTTCTCCCATTTAAAAAGATGAGAGAGGCCTGTAATTGACATCATAGGTAGACCTCAACTATGAGAGACAAAATGAGAAAAAAAAATCAGAAAATCACATTGTCTGATTTTTAAAGAATTTATTTGCAAATAATAGTGGAATAATTTTGTACATTATGTACAAATGTAAAATAATTTTGTACATTACAGAACATGTCTGATTTAAATCTAATAATTTTGTAGATTACAGAATAACATCTGATTTAAATCTAGGTGTTTGTTAAATATGCCATGCTTTAACGGTCTACAACAAAATTAGCTTCCCTAAAGAAATCAAACGGATTGGTTTAACTGTTCGTTCATTTTCTTTTAATGTGGCTACTTTCCAGAGATATCTTTAAAAATATGTGGCAAAAACTTACTTATTTTTTTGATCTTTATATATAGTTCTCGCACAGCTGGAATGGTTTGAAAACTCTAAACAGAAACTGTAACAGCAACTAAACAGCGGGATAAGGATACCCCGTCTTCTCCTGGCCCATTTCTCTGGAAATCCCAGAAAACCCCAAAATAAACTTTTACATTTATAGTTAACCTGTACCTTACGTTATATAATCATTTAGAAAAAAATCTGACAACTGGCCTTAGTAATCGAATGATTTGACAAGCGCCAACTAAGCTTTTCCTATTACTTCCTATGACTTTTTTCGGTCCGTCTCATGATTTTCCATAACTGTTGCGTAATTCACGGGAGGGGTTTGATCACGTCAAAATGACGTTATGGTTTCGATGTCAAGGAGGGGCTATAAAGAGCTGTTTTCGACGTTTAAAACGAGCAATCGCCATTTTGTGAGGCTTGTTAAGCACTAGGAGCTGCCGGGCGAGAAGGTACAGGATCAGCACCAAATTACACAGGAGAAAAACAGCTGCTTGACTACCCGTTATCATCCGAAAGGAAAGGGAATCTTATCGTATGTCCGCTATCCAGAACCTCCAAACTTTTGGTAAGGTTGTCATAAAGGAGTTCGTCGATAACAAGCTAGTTGACCATTGTTCTGGCTGCCTCTTAGCTGAATAAGCTATCTTGCTAGTTTAGTGGGGGAAGGGCAGGGGGAAATTGCGATATTTTATTGGCTTACAACACGTTTTTTATTAGTTAGTTTAACATTACGATTTCACCTAACGCGAACTATTCTGATTTATCGGTCTCTTTCGAACGAGGATGTCTTCCTGATGTGGGGCATCGGACCGCTCTTTTATAGCTAACGATAGCAGGCTAGACAACCGGTTAGGTTCTTCAGTTTTTTAGGCCTCGACCTTTAGCTTAGCTAGCTAGCAGCTATGATTCTTGTTTTTTTTTTTTTTTTCCTTCAGCCTTGCCGACTGGCTATACGGTCCTGAAATTCGACATATCTACTAGGTCGCTTTGCTTGCTTTTTGGCTAACTAGTTATTTAGCTAGCGATATTAATGGCTTGTTTATCGATTTATTAGCACTCTTGGTTATTAGTTGGCTACCTGCGCATCTTATAAAGCTAGGCGTACCTATTTATAGTTACCCAAGTAGCTTTGGACGTGGCTTGCTATTGGTTGGCTAGTAAGCAAGGGCTTTAAAATGATCGAAACTCACTGTAGTTATCATATCTGCCTCATAACAAAATGGAACCTGGCACATCGGACGACTTAAATTTAGCTAGTGAGCTATCTTGCGCAATCACCAAGAAATATGATACTAGCTTGTGTAGTTGTAGCTAGCTACGTTAATGAGCTCCATCGGTAACGGTAAAGTCCAAATTAAGCCCATGTTTATAGAGGTTGTAGCCAAATGGTTTCTCGGGTTTACAGGGGATATTGACGACATTTTCTAAACTCGCCCTTGGTTCTGAACCGTCTAGTGTACAGCTACGTAGCTAGTTAGCGTGGTGTGGCCAGAACACGTGACATCACTGTCTCTCCTGGTTCGCTCATTGTTTACATCTGCCCCCCTCCTTTTATGTCAGACCCCTTTGCTGATGCAACTAAGGGTGATGATCGGCTCCCAGCTGGGACTGAGGACTACATCCACATAAGAATCCAACAGCGGAACGGCCGGAAGACTCTGACTACAGTTCAGGGCATTGCCGACGACTATGATAAGAAGAAGCTAGTCAAGGCCTTCAAGAAGGTTGGCACTCTTGTTTTATTTACTCTTTTGCAGACTTCAATCAATACTTTGATGTTAAAGCCTTTGTTTATGTTTGCAGAAATTTGCCTGCAATGGGACTGTGATTGAGCACCCTGAGTATGGTGAAGTGATTCAACTACAGGGTGACCAACGCAAAAATATCTGCCAGTTCCTGACTGATGTAAGTGGATTTGATTACCTAAGTTTACCAAATTGCTTTTATGCATTGATGTCTTGAAGTGGCTTTGCACGAGTGTATCCTTTTTAATATGCATTTCTCTCCTCTCCTACAGATTGAACTGGCCAAAGAGGAGCAGCTCAAGGTTCACGGATTCTAGAAGCTTCTGTGACCCACCCCCACTGACCCAACACTCAAACCCCTCCCTCTTGCCAGCTCCAAACCCCAAACAACCTTGACCCACGTAGCAAATGCTGAAAATAACAATGATTGCTTCTGATTTGAGACTCTTTACCAGTATGGCTTCCTTATCAAAGGGCCCAGTCCAGTTAAAACGTGGACACACAGTGAGACGAGCGATGCAGGATGAATGCTGATCTTTGTTTTCCCCTCTCATGACCCTTGCCGTTTTAGTTGATCTTGTGCCATCAGGCACAATTCCATGTATCTTTGTTTTGTACAACACGTTTCAATAAAATCCTCAGATGCTACATTTTGCACAATCTTCAAGTTGTTGGGTGAGAAGGGGGTGGGGTGAAGGTTGACGGCTAGCATGATTACCTATGGTTTTTAATTCGCCACCATAATGGAATTGCTTTTGTGATGTGGGCTTGTCTGCGTCAGGGTTACATTGGGGTGCTGTTGGTGCACCAAGCATGGCCAGCCCACCTTAACTTTAATATTTGCTTCTGAGCTTTCCTTTTTTTAAATATGCATAATTTCAATTTTCTAAACTTGTAATACCACTTTGTTTTGACTGGAATAAACTAAATATCCATTACCTGTTGTGCTGCAATTGTGATTTTGGCTGGCATTCAATTCCTTTCTGTGATGGCAGTTTTTGTGCTGGTGATGGCTCCCTAGATTTAGGATTGTGGTAAATGTGAAAATTGTTCCAACAGTTGACTTGCAGTAGCAGAACTTTCAGCTGAGAGGTTTTCAGCAGTTCTATGCAGACCACTAGTGAACTTGCTAGGATCTAAAGGTGCTCAACTCTGTCACATATGCTGAGATTTGCTTTGCCATGGTATGTATCATCTGACTACTGTATGTCTTTTCCAAATCTGTAATTAATGGAGAACTGTCCACAAAATGTTCCATGTGTTCAACTGCATATGCTGCTTGCAAATAGCCACTTGTTGCCTCATCCACTTGATGAAATGCATGTATTTCTTGCTTAATTATGAGGTGTAGAAGTTGCTTTTACCAACATGTCTTTTATTGATCTTTATTGCTGCAATATATGAAGGCAGAGGCTAACACTAAAGACTTCTATCAATCAGACAAATTCAATAGCAAGACTGGTTCAGATGACACGATAAGTGCATTTATTAAAATGAGTGCATCATATGGAGGTATACTATTATAAATGCTATTTCTATTATAAATGCCATTTATAATAGTAAAAAAAATTGCAATTTCCCTCTCGGATCAATAAACTATTTCTGAATCTGAATTCTGAATTAAAAACATGCATTCAGTCAGGTGTGTCCCAACTTTTGATTAGTACAGAGTCAAAAGCTTTGGACACACCTGATTGTATGTTTTTAATAGCAACAGACATGTTAATCTAATGGATTATGCTTACATTTGTTTCTAAGACAAATCTAACCCTTACCCTACATACAAACATTTTAAAAACACACACATACACAATTGTAGATGCATCTTCAGCAAAAAGCTTTCTTTCAGAACATTAGTCCTTCACCCTTCAAGTGCTCTGCACATATGAGAATTTCTTCAAGACTGATGGAAAAGCATCATAGGCAGCTGCCTCATGCATCTGGAGAAAGCCAGTAGTGCAGAGCTGAGGACAGTAAAGGGTGGCTACTTTAAAGGATCTAAAATCTAAGATAAACCAATACGGACTATCACAGCATAATCATGTGTATAATCAATAAGCAACAAGTAGGTGCGTCCAAACATTTCACTGGTACTGTATTCCTATGCAAGAATTTTTGACGCTATATTCCACTTTTGAGAAGGCAAACTAAAGGTCAGAAAAATGGGTTTGAAGCCTCATTTAAAAGCATAATACACACATGCTTTTATATTTCAGACACAATAATGATAATTCATCCACAATAATGTGAACATAAACTGGACAACTGTTATGGAAATACATAACAAAAAAGATAATACATTATCAAATTAGAGGGTCCATGTCACAATCACATTCCCAACTGTGCATTATTAGTTTTGCAAGGCTAGGGTGACAGTGGTTTTGTTCTTCTTGTTCCTAGCTGAGGTTGTTTAAAGTCTGTATAGCAGCATTCCAAAAACCGAAGCTACTCTCAAGGCCAAACACAGTTTGATACCTTACTGCTGATAAACAATACGGCAAGTACATATGCAGTTCATTCTAACAAATGCCATGCTTTGGTAAATGATGTTGAAAATCTGCTAGACCAACTTGTGTGTAAGTACTCGTGTGTTAAGTATAACAATTTATAACAATTAATATTTGGTATAACATTCAGTTTGTAATCTAACCAAAATTTAATGGGGTTGAATACATTTGCAAGGCATTATATTTATATCTGGAATGTGAATTGACAATATACTGCAATACATTTAATTGTTATATTAGGATTAATAGTATGTCAGATTATCAATATCTGTGAACATCCTTGGCACTTGCTGGGTGTTCTGGTTTGTGAAAATGAAAGATATGGTCAAAAAAAGGACAATTACACATTTGTGTGTCATTCCAAGTTGGGGTAATTGCAGTTCAGAGTAGTCTGAATCAATCATCCAAATAAAAATAGTTGATCAGGACGGTTCTGAGAAAACCCTAGGCATGACCTGCTTGGTCTGGTTCTATAGATGCTGCAAGTTTGTCCACTAGAGGGCACTGTAGTTGTTCATGATTGCTGAAGAATGGATCTCACAGATTCAAATATTGAGTGTTTTCCCCAAATAGGAAATCAACCAGACATAAAAGAGCAGATGCTGAGCTGTGTGCCTGCGATTAAACATTTTAGGTGATTTGAGGCAGTGACTTGGTCGTGTTGTGTGAAAATGTAACACTGGTAATTCTCAACAATTCCTCTCCTAAGCAAATTCCTCTTGGACAATTTCTTGGATAATTTTGATTTTCTGTTGATTGTTCTGTAGTTAATCCATTTCCCCATCTTTCTCATTTCTTGAAATCCGCCTCAGTGTTTAAGTAAAGCTAATATTCCGCAGGGAGAAGATGATTATGCAAAGTTGTTTATATGAACACCTAAAGTTTATCTTATTCTCCAAAAAACTCTATGTTTAATGCATTTTATCTACATATTAATGCCCTTTTTAAAATTAAAAATAAGATCTAACTGTGATTGTGGATGAGATGAAAACATAGTAGAGACTAAAACACCTTTAGGTAATTTAGACCCATAACTTTCAAAGTTCAGATCTCCCATCATCCTGCCTCCTAAATGCATACACTTTGTAATGGACATTTAAATACTAGATGGTATATTGTTTTTTCAAATGAATTATATTCTCTTTGAACATGATATGGCGAAAGGCCGTGACAGATTCAATGTGCAAGCTAGACGAAAAATGAGAATTCACTTTGCGACACTTAGTCTTGGTGCCTGTCTGAATGTCATTCGTTGTGGCCCAATCCACTGTACATTCTGCCTTTTTCTCAATAATCCATATTTCACTAATTACCTGAGATTTCTGATTCTCATCTTATCTTGTAAGCACTGGTCAGTTCCTGAAGTTTTTTTCCCATTACCATGGCCACTTCTACAGCATAGCTCCTTCCATAATCAGTACCAAAACCAGCTGAGGGCACTATTTAGTGGAGATAGTCAGTGAACTTTGAATGGGCCCAGTCTTGTTGCCATAGTTGTTACTTATCTGATAGAGGTCCTGCTCTTTTTACTTTTAGAAGTTTACCATTATTTGTCAATGTGTCTTAGTTTCAAATGAAAGTGTTCCTTTAACTAAAGTGTGTGAATTCGTTCTTCTTACACAGAGCAAAAAGCCTGAAACAATTCTGCAACCTTTCTCAATTTATTTGAGTGAATGAATGCCATTTAGACCAGAGGAGAATAGTGTGAGAAATGTCCAAGGACTTAACAACAAAGCACAGAGTTGAGTGTTTGTTTGCTTTCATGCAATGCCTTATTTGTGGCTCCAAAGTCCATTTCATCCTGTCAGGAAGGAAGGAAACTGGCAGTGCTCCCTATAATCTTGTCATCGTGCTAAAGCTCCTGTAGGAGATCCAGGCCTGGCTCTATTTTGACTTCCTTAACATTGCTGTGGCAAAGCCTCTTAGTACCATGGCAACAAGAAGTTCTGGTTCCAGAGCTAGCTCTGAGATGCAGGGAGCTTTGTAACCATTTACAATTGGTTTCTTTCAGATTGGCAGCTACTGTTTCAGAACTGCTGAGGTGTTTCTTGGCTTTGGATGTTGCTGAATGTCCCAGATAAAGGCTGGATAAATCTACTCGTCTACTGTTTCAGGATTTAGTGTCAGCTTGATCAGATATGCATTGATTTAAATTCAATTTAATATGCTCAAAGACCTTTGTATATGGAAAAGTTTAGTGAATAGGTTGTCACTCGCCAATGGAGGTGTCACATGACAAATGGAGGTGTTTGAAACAAACCTGTGTCTATCTAGTTGCTGGATGTGCTTCTTTTGGTCAGAAATGATTTTTATATTTTACATTTTTATAATTATATCTTCACACACATTTATGTTATTTTTATTTTCATGCTGTTTCCAACTTCACTATAATTATTGCTGTGTGCAAAAGTTAATTATCAAGAGCATGCCACCTGACTTGTTCATTTGCCAGAGCATACAGACCCCTCAATTTTGCCTACCTTGAAGTAAACTAGGAATATCTGTTATGTGCCCTTGGGTTTCAGTATTCACCTCAGGGAGCACATTAAGTAGTTTTGAGATGTCTTAAGTCCAAAAGTCCAAAAACTAAGAACACTTTCCAACTATAGGATCATCCCATCTCCACAGCAGCATAAATTCACCTGCACAAAGATTCTACATATTGGATACATTATGCAGGAATGTTCACCATGTATAAAAGGCTGTGATTCCTAGTAGCTGCAGATTGACTGGCTTTTTTTTTTTCTGCAAGTGAAAGTTTCTGCTTTACCCTATAGATGATGGATGGGATTGAGTTCTGGGCACCTTACAGGCTGAAGCAATGCAAACTCCCAGTCATATCATATTTAGATGTTCTTAAATGGATATCAGGAATCCTAATGTATGCATGGAAAATGTTCTCCAACACTTGCACCATTGACCTGCACTGTTGACACCAAGAAAGATCTATAAATCTATGGATTTATGTTTATCATGCCAAATTCAGATCCTTCCATCAGCATGATAGAAAAGGAACACAAATTCTTCAGATCAGGTGACTTTTTCCCACATTTTAATGGTCCAGTTTTCATGCTTCTATTCCCACTGAAGATTTTAGCCCAGTCAAGCCAAAGGTTTAATAGTGGTGTTTTGAGATTGCATTCTGCACACCCTTGCTGAATTTGGATGTGTTATGCCTCATGTAGTTGTTTGAATGGTTTTCCCTGTTCTCGTTTGACCCTTCTTATCAACAAGCTGGTTTCCTCCTAATGACTGTCATTCATGTACAGGTTATTTTAATTTTCACTCCTTTCTCTGTAAGTTACAGAAATATTTATGCATGAAAAGCCCAGGAAAACAACCATATGAAAGATTTTACAATTCAAAGTCACCAAGGTCACTCTTTTTGTGCATTCCATTGCCTTGTTGACAAATGTTAAAAACCCTGGTCCTCATGAATTAAAGTACAAACTTTAGAGACATAACTTAAAACTGGAGGAGGGATAAAATGAAAGTAAAATAAAAACTAAAAGATAGAAATTTGCAATTCCACTCAAATAGCAGACTCAACATAGTATATATATACTTTCAGAAGTTAGTGAATTCCACTCAGAATTCATATACTAGTCAGTGATTCTCTCATAACAGTAGGAGGACCTGACAGGCAGTGGATGGATCTGATATGAGAATCCCTTATGAATTCACTATTCTCAGAACTACTTAATGTGCTCCCTCAGGTGAATACCGAAACCCTCTAACTACCACTTCATCCCCTACACACACATACACACACACACACACACACACACACAAAAAACATACACACAGATATTCTACCAGTGACAGTTGCACCTGCCTCCTCATAGTCGTGCCATAGTTGGAAGACAGTGCAGTGCATTTCAGCATTTCACTGCAGTTTTTTTTTTCACAGTAGCAGCAAGCTGTCCGCAGATTAAGTGCATCCTAGTCTCTCACAGGCCTGAAGGGCGAGAGGCAACATTTGGATGGAATTGACTGGGAAGAAGCACCTCTTAAACTGGGTTACACCTAAATTGGTCCCTGGTGAACTTTGATGTCTAGGTGACAACAATTCATGTTAAATGCATTATGGTGTTAAATGCAGACATAACGTTAAAATGTTCCTTACAAGTTTTGTTTTGTTTAAATAAAGCAAGAAACAATTATAAGACCTATCTTATAGGTCTTAATCCAATAGATCAAATCCAATTATAAACACATACTGCACTTACATACTATATTAGACAACTTTGACATTTTGGTAAATTAATGCGATGCATTAAGTGAATATATATCTGTTGGTACTAACTGGAGTTATATAATGAAACTCACTGAAATTAATGAATTAAAAAAAAAGACAACATATCCATACACTTCTTGTTTCAATAATATCTCACCATAACCAGTGACATACATGTTGTTTACTCACATAAGAGACAGTGTAGTATATACTTTTAGAAGTTGTGAATTCCCATCTCTTCCTATCTCGCTTGTGTTTTCTGTTTGCTATCAGACCTTGCCATTGTGCCACATCAAAATACTACCCCTAACACCAAGCCTAAATACGTCGGCATACCCAGCCTCTCTCATGCCCTTTCAAAACAAATTTTCAAATCTATTTCATTTCAGGAGTGGCCTTCTAACATGAGAAAGGCAACAAGCTCCAATCCAGTCTTAGCACAGCCCAAATTTCTCCACACAACTGTGAACTGCTCACCATGTCTAGGAAGCTACCAGCAACTCACAGATTACTGAACAGAGGAGACATAGTAAACTCTAGCTTGGTGTACAGTACATTTGTCTTGCATTGGTAGTTGTATTCATACTTGCAACTTTTTCATAAACATTATTAGTCTTCACGGATCCAATCTCATGAGTTGTCTAGATAACATCTGGATCTACCAGACTTTCAGTGTGGAAGCAAACAGAGAAACTCTAGATAAAGGTTGTCCCCTGCTCAGACTTTACCACTCTGTGATCTATCCTGACAACACAACCACCTGGAAATGAGGGCTGGATATTATCTAATGGTAATTACGTTTTTCCCTAATACTGGAGATTATAAGGATATGAAAATCTAAGAGGTTGCAACATCCAATAAAATTGATTATAAGCTACATAATTGACACTGGAGAGTCAATAAAATAACTCAATGGCTGAGTTATTTTAAGGAAGTCAAGTCTCTGTCTGGTCCAAGCCCATAGTCTGGTCAGTTGCAGACCTATTATGTCAACAATTCTTTTTTTACTTTGTTAAGGAGTTAAAGTCATTGGTGCAATCATGTGATATTATTTAGGTTATATGGGGTGGGGGGGTGATGTTTGCAGGTTCCGCTAAGACTCATTGTGGCAATGTGAAGATCAAAAGATGCATGAAAGTCCAGATTCAGTAAATCACAGCACCTGCCCGCCCTGTTCAGCTTTTACCCCCTCTCTTCTTCCTGTTTGTGAGCTTATGAGAATACCTGCACTGTGCAGTTATGAACCAAATCCTGAGGGAGTCAGGGAGTGTGGATTTTCAAATAGAACTGCTGTCGCCCTTGGAAACGATGAGTTCCAAGAACAGGCTTAAACTGAAAAAGTGCATCCCCGGCTTCTGTGTATGGTGTGACCTCATAAACCACGAGGACACCAGCCACTCAGAAAATAAAGTCTTCTGTGTATGGTGTGACCTCATAAAGCGTGAGGACACCAGCCACTCAGAAAATAAATCTAAAATGCCAATCATAAAAGTAGGATGACTGATTTTTTTGTTTGCTGCTAGGAAGGTTTAACATCAAGCTGGAAAAGAAAGGGTGTTTTCATGTGGAGAAGCAGATGTATGAGCAAGCATAATGTCCTCCTTCTGGAAGTTTTTAAGCTTTATGGATAAGGCTTAAAAATGGTAAGGATATATAAGACATTTTGTAAGCACCAGACTGAAATGGAGTTCAGTGCAGTTGTTCAAGGGCATAACAAGGTAAATATGATATAGAAATGTAATGGTAATTTTATGCTTTATTCAAGAGTACCTTAATAAATATGTAAGAGCCAAACCAGATCAGATTTTTTGTGCTTCAGAGAGCTAAAACTATACTCTGCTGCACTTGTTTTAGTACCCATTAATACTACCAATAACACCTGTTATAATGTGAACGACACAAATTATTATACAAACTTTTAGTTAAAAATTGATGTTAAACAAAAGGAGTGACTCTTTGGCATCTGCGAAAAAAAGATAACTTGTCAATCATGGACTCAACCAAAAGCAACTTATTTAGTTGTTGTTTAGATGCTGTATATTGCAAAAGCAAGATATTTAGCAAGATATAAACACTATGAACTGAAGCAGTGTTGTATCTTTATTAATAACACTATGGACTGAGGCAGTGTTGTACCTTTTGTGAACGATGGCAACTCTTCATGAAACCATAGATCCATTTTGTTACATTTAATTTTAATTGTACAACACATTAAGCATCGTTATATAACAGATTAACAAACATCCAGGTCCTGCACAAAATGACTCATAAATTGAAGTGAGTACAAAATTCTGCCTCATCTTTGTTTTTATGTCTCAAATACAGTATCTCACAAATACAGTATCTCATGAGTGATACTGTACACCCCACACATTTTGGTAAATATTTTATCTTTTCATGTGTCAATAACTCAACACAGCCATTAAAGTCTAAACCGTTGGCGACGAGAGTGAGTAAAATCCCTAAATGAAAATGACTAAATTGCACTCAAAGTGTCAATATTTTGTACCATTACTCTTGGGCATGGAGTTCACTAGAGCTTCACAGGTTGCCACTGGAAACCTCTTTTACACCTCCACAATGAAATCACAGAGCTGGTGGATGTTAGAGATCTTGTGCTCTTCCACCTTTTGTTTGAGGACACTCCACAGGTCTGGAGACATGCTTGGCCAGTCCAGCACCTTTACCCTTAGTTTCTTTAGCAAGGCAGTGGTCATCTTGGAGGTATGTTTGGGGTTATCATGTTGGAATATTGCCCTGTGGCCCAGTTTCCAAAGGGAGGGGATCATGCTCTGCTTCAGTATATCATAATACATGTTAGCATTCATGGTTCCCTCAATGAACTGTAGCTCCCCTCAGTCGGCAGCACTCATGCAGCCCCAAACCATGACACTCCCACCACCCTAAAAAACCAAAAACCACCCTATGGATGATATGATGCTGAGCACGTGCACTCAGCTTCTTTGGTCGACCATAGCGAGGCCTGTTCTGAGTGTATCCTGTCCTGTTAAACCGTTGTATGTCCTTGGCCACCGTGCTACAACTCACTTTCAGTGTGTTGGCAATCTTCTTAAAGCCTAGGCCATCTTTATGTAGAACAACAATTCTTTTTTCAGATGCTTAGAGTCCTTTGCCATGTGATGTCATGTTAAAGTTCCAGTGACCGGTAGGAGAGAGTGTGAGAGCGATAATACCAAATTTAACACACCTGCTCCTAATTCACACCTGAGACCTTGTAACACTAACGAGTCACATGACACAGGGGCACAATTTGGCCATTTTCACTTAGAGGTTGTACTCACTTTCATTGCCAGTGATTTAAACATTAATGGCCGTGTATTGAGTTAATTTGTAGGCACAGCAAATGTACACTGTTATACAAGGTGTCCACTGATTACTTTACATTGTGTCAAAGTGTCATATCTTCAGTGTTGTCCCATGAAAAACTATAATAAAATATTTACAAAAAGGTGAGAGGTGTACTCTCTTTTATGAGATGCTGTAAATTCTTATATATAAAATGTTGTTACCAAACCAAGTTCTCAAACACATAATAGGTCACTAGTTAAATATATTATGAATGATTTTTGATGACTCTACTGCATAAATTGAATTTAATGGACTTTCTGAAGTACATCACATTTGTTCTATCGATATAGTAAAACAGACTTAGTGCATTTCTGACTGTGTTTACCAACATTTAAAGTTCAAAATGTAATAGGATATGGCACATGTTGTTTATTATTACTGTGAATTTGAAAGCCCAAACCCACACAAATCCTTATATGAATTCATGCCTCACTTTTCAGGCATACTCAATATGGCTGTGCAAAAAAAAATGACTGAAATCCCTCAAGAAGGAGAGTTTCCACAACAGTATTCCCCTGAATCTAAGATATATTTACAGCCTGAGCTTTTAGGCTAGACAAACATCCATCTTATTTAATCAGGCCATCTTTTCAATTAACCACTTTAGCTGGCTTTTCCTCATTATAGTTGAGCTCCTGTTAATGTCATGCTCTATGGACCAAGTAAACCAGCTCATTATAGTAAAAAGACTGAATAATACAGGTGTTTAAACACATAGAGGTAGTAACATGCCAATATTTGTTGGTCATTGCTTAACTTTTACAAAAGGTTTTAACGAAACCTTTTAACGAAAGGTTTCTGTGGTTAGAAAACCTTTCCCTTAAAGCCAAAGGCTGCTTTTGTGCAACTTTGGAAAGTCAAACAGCGTTCCTGGCAACTAAAGATACATTCAGCTAATCTTATTTTTACAATATTCCTGAATCCTTTCTATTTACTTTCAGATCCATTTCCCATTCTGGCCTGAACTCATTTACCTTTTAAAACACACACACACACACTGTCTCTCAAAAAATGAAAAAGTTCATCAGTATGATGGAGTCTTCTCATATGTAATTAGATTCTGTTGACCTTCCCTCAGTATATAGTGCAGTCGTACAAGCATCATTTCACCCTCCAATCAAATCTACAAGGCCTTGCATTCATGCTCAGTTAATTACCTTTGTTATGGATCAATTTTTAATTAGGAGACATTTATCTGTGAAAGGGCTTCCATCTCATGTGCTGAACTATTACTGTAAGGCCTTCCAATATTTAATAGAAATGTAAATGTCAGCACAATGCAATAAACTGCTCACAGTCTTTAATCATCATAAAGCGTCTATTGTCAATAAGATTTTAATGTGGATCTTCTACTTAGTAATGTCATCCTTCCTTGTTTTTTTTCTGTATATGTGTTTCCATGACTATAAACTTTCCCTGCATCAGTGTTTTAGTCCAATGCTGTGGGGTTCTCTTTACTTTATTTGACTGGCTCTATATTCAAATTTGAGGGTTTGTGTTACCTGTTTCATTTCAGTACTTTGCACCGTGCTTTGAGAGTGATCATTCCTTTCTCGTTTCAGTCGACGATCATTCACCTAGACATAGAACAAGTTTTCTTGATAAGTTTTTGCACCTACTTTCTAGGTGTGACATTGTCAAGGACAGAATGAACGTGAGTGCAACATAAAACAAGAGCTTTATTAGTGCAAGAGCAAGAGAATAAAAGCTTGATGAATGTCAAAGACAGTGGAAGCAAGATAATGCCTTAAGTGGGTGTTCTTTATTCTCTCTAGAGCCACGGGCTTCTGTCTTGGCATGAGGCAAAATGCAAAGCACTAGAAGCGGATTCCTGTGGGTTTAAATAGAGACAATTAGAGCAAATGAGGGACAGATTTGCATGATTATTGATTAATAGCCTGGTGATTGGGATCAAGGAGTGGCTGTAAGGAGGCATGTGTGCGCACGCACGTGCTTGCGTTCGTCCTTATGGCTTGATACTGGACCGACCTTGACACTAGGGTTTTGTAGGACATCCACTGTCTCTGGAATGGCTCAGGAAGCAGGTACATGTTACTGACCTTCCCTTTATTCTTGCATTTATCAAAAAACAAAAACAAACAAAAAATGGTTCAATCTTTCAGCCGCATCTCCGTTCCTTTTTAGCATCGCACACTCATTGGATCTGGCAGAAAAGGCTACTCTTAAATATGCTAACCCTTCACTACACACAGGTGTGACCAATTTTAAGAGCATTTGGGTTCACCCAGACAATCTCACTGGGTGAATGAGCATTCCAACATGTAGTAATGAAGGGTAAGGACCACCCATTTGATGGTCAGGCATGCCTTCTCTATAGTGCTCCATTTTGGCTCACACAAATATAGCTTCTGACTATTACACTGCACCTGCTGTCCGATATGTCCATCTGTGAGATAAAAGCCCAGTGAATGCAGCAGCGTACCGCCTCACAGGCCTTTTTTTAACCTGGTTAAATGCCAGTTAGCACTGCATCGTTCACTGGATCATTACTGCCTTTTGATTGACAACAATCAATGTCCAAATAATTACGCACAATGACCATAGCCAGGAAGCCCCTGGGCGCTCATCTCTGGCCTTGTCCAATGCCATAATTTTTCAGGTTCACAGTGAGGCTGGTTCAAGCACTTCACGACAGCTAATAAGTGATGTATGTGCTGCTATCAGTCATTGTTATAGATAATGACATCATCCAAGTAGGCAGCAACATGTCACGCCTCTAGCAAACATGGACTACAAGTCCCAGCATTTTGTGCACAGGCTTCAAAGAGCCTCCTTACTCGATTAGTTTCACCTGTTCCCTATCTAGCCTTCCTTATTTAAGACCCACATTTTTCCTACATACTTTGTGAAGTATTGCCTGGTTCCTGTGGTTTTGTGCACGAAGTGATGGTTTTTGGTATGCCCTTTTGTATTTTACCTGGACTGTTTTGGTTTTTGCTCTTTTGCTTTTGCCCTTTTGGATTGGCCTTTTCCTCTCTCTAGTTTTGACTTTTTGGACTGTTTCTGCATTCCTGTTGGATTCTCACTGTGGCTTAAGTTTATGTCCTAGTCCTGACCCTCGCTTCCCCTCTCACTATGGCTCTGAATCTCCCTGTCTGTAAATAATGACTTAAATAGATCTGCAAGTGTCTTAATGTGTCATGTTATTTTACACTACATGCATGTAGTGGAAACTGAGTTTTCTGTGAGATTCTGAAAAGCCTGAATGGAAGCATGACCCATAGGTGTAAACCAAATAGAGTGGAGGAGCTGAGTGTGGGTTTTTTTTTTTTCTCTCCATTGGATGCTGGAGACAGTTCTCTGTCAGTGTCCTTTTGTCAAATCCAGTGTCAAGTTTAAAAAAAAAAAAAAAAAAAGCAGAGCCAGGCCTGTCAAGCAGCTAGCCAGTACACAGCACTGGGTAGGTATCGCAGTTTCATCGTGCTTGGGAATAAAAATAGCTTCTTCAGAGTATGACTCCTCAGATACCCCCATGGTAAGCTTGGCCCCAAAGTCCCTGAAGTACATGCTTTATGTGTTCAGATAAGTGGTATGGGTGATGCCAGACAGCCACTCCTGGAGTGTCTCAGTGTTGTGTTTTATGGGGTCAGTGCAATCAGGCTGGGGCAAAACATGTCTCTAAACTCTGCCTGAAGTAGTGCAAGCAGATAAGTGTACTAATCATTTTAATATGATCCAAGTACCAAATCGTTATCCCTCTGGGTCCGTTGATTTGAAAAATCTTGTTGGCCACTTGAATTTTCGAAATGGCTGCAATTGTCTAAGGTGGCCACCTTTCATCCAACTATGGCTCATTCACATAAATTCTGCCACATAACAGGAAAAAATCAAATGCAAAGTACCAAACAAAATCCTACATTATAAGCGCCATCAGCACATTAACATATTTGCTTTGTCCATGGCATTCTGACCCACATGTATTCAGCTAGGTCTACCACAGATGACCTTTCTTGGTCTATCTTGGTACTTTCTAAGTACTTGGCTTCTTAGTACATTACCTCTTCTTTCTTGCACTGGTTACAATCATGGTAGAGCCAAAGTGTTCTTTTTGATGACGTGTGTAGGTGGTGGTTTGAGCTCTTCATTCTTCTCAGAGTTTGACACATTTGCAACAGTCAGTTTAATCTTTTTTTTATTGTATCTCTCACATAGCAAATTGTAGTTTACACAGCAACTTATTCTATCTCCTAATCTCTGTGTATGAACAAAACATATTTTCTGACTTTCCTCAACCAGACCATCTGTCTGGGGATGAACGACACGGGTATATAAATCTATGTAATATCCTAAGTGAAGTTTGTGTAGCATGTATGGCAAATCCTGTACCTTGGTCAGTTAGACCAAGGAGACATCAACAAATGAAGCTTAAGGGAATCTACAGAGGAAACATACTGCTAATAAGAAGGATATAACAACTCAACATGATCTGAGTTGTGTGCTGATGCTATAAATGGTATGTTTGCAGTAGAAAGGTGTTAAATGTCCAAAAAAATAAAACTGAATAATGAATCACCGTGCAAGACTTACACATGACCAAAGTTATTTATTTTCCTTTGAGTGTGAACGTGTTCAGGCCTTCACCTATTGCCTACCTGCAAGAAATGATCCTTCTACTCTTGAAGAGAGTGTTTTGACACAAATAGTCCATGATAAGTGCTTTGGGGAAAACATAAAGAAACTATATCTGCAGTGGAATAGAGTCTAATAGCGGGCTAACACTTGTCTCATGCCAGATTCCAGTTGGTGAGTATCCTTCAAAATGATTCGTATTTTTGTATGAAGCAAACATTTCATGCAGGTTGAGTGCTCATTATGTGTAACATGAGGATCAAATGGCACACATGCAAGGGCAATGCAGTTCAGAACTGACAGATACTGTACATTGCAAAGTACTATCAATTTCAGATGGACCAGATGCTCTTTAGAGAGAATAGGACATCAGAAGATGACCCTGAAGAAACATTTACAGAACTTATAGAGGATGTGAAACAGTAAAAGGACGAAGCAGCACAGTGACCATGCTCAGCTTTCATAGATAGTGCATTGTTCAGTATCCTTAAAAATACTGTTTCCCACAGTTTTCTCCTGATATTGTCAATAATGCAAAAAATGTTTTTAATACAGCACTTGCATCCAACAGAGACCCACTTGCACAGAGTGCCCAGGAAACAGTGACCATGAGCAAAAATCTCAAAAGTATTTTGAGTCTGTTTCTATTTATTTAGTTAAATATTTGTCTATTTGAATACAACTTTAGTCTGTTGTGAATGAATATAGAATGAAAGAAACATTACAGAACTGAAGAGAATAAATTAAATTAAATTTTACAGACTCACCAGGCTGTTGGAAGTGTTGTGGAGCTACTGGAGAAGATGTGTTGAATACTGTAGATGGAAACTTTACAGGCAGTGTGGCATAGATTCCAAGGGTTCCTGAAAGGATTTATGAGTCTGCATCAAGAAATGCAAGTATTTTCAAAGGTGTAAGAAGCATAGTTGAATAACAGATGGTTGCATTAGCAATTTGTTTAGTTAAACAAATAATATTCTGATATTCTTTATAACATCAGATCACTGAGCCATGGTCACCAGTTCTTGTGCAACCATTTATGCACTGAATTGTAACGTAAGTGCAGAGAACCAAGACATTTTGCAAGCATACTGTTGTTAATTACCCCAGGTATATAAACAAGCAGTGGCAAACCAAGCAGGCATTGTGGTAGTGGACAGGTGCAGCAAACAGTAGTGTTAATAGGTACAGCAGTCCCAAGTGATGGATCCAAAGAAGGAATATGAGAAGTCGGAAAGAAACCATGAATTGAATAAAGAAATATAGAAATTGTGGAAGATTAACACCAAGGTGGTTCAAGATGTGACTGTGGTTGTGACCCCTAAACTCAATCTTTTGTGGACTGAGATGTCATTTCTAGGATCTGCTGGAGCAACTATGTACTGTAGATTCTTGTAAACAAATTTAATCAGCAATACAATTTTGCCTCTTGAGCTTAGCACTGTCATATATCAATTTCTTGGTAAAAGATGTGCGCATGTATGGGTAGTAGCTTATGTCAAAAACTAGAAAGAAGCTAATGCCCAAATTAGCTTATTTAATTGATAAACACGGAGTCATAATTGGGTGCTTAGCGCATTAGCATGTTTAGTTGATAACAAGTGCTTAGAGGTTAATGCTTTGTCTAGCAGTGATATAAATAAAGTGGTTAAGTTTGTGCATTGTGCATCTTACTGGAGAGCAAGCTCGGGCTATAAATATCTATAGACAGGGTGAAGCTCGAGTTTGGAAAATGCTAGCGAATGTAGCTAAAAAACTACAGCTCCCACAGTATACTGCTTTAACTATGCTGAGGCTGGACATAGTGTTGTGCTCTGAAAGTAAACAGATTTTTTTTATAGAGTTAGCCATTCCATTTGAGGATGCAGCTGGTGAATTATTTGAAAGGAACAAGCTGACGTACACAGATTTGTTGGCTGCGGTGAGAGAATCTGGGTGCCAGGCACATATAAGATCGGTAGACATAGGTGTTGGGGAATTTGTAGTCAAGTCTGCCACACCTTTTCTTATGCAGTTTGGTTTTAGAGGCTGTAAACTAAGGGTAGCTGTGAAGGAGTTATGGGAAGTAGCTGAAATGTCAGTGGTTGTGGAAGAGGAGAGCACAAATTAACAGGGGGAATGTATTGCAAAAGTAGAATGTCTGAGTGAGCTTGGATAAGGTGAGACTGGGACACCAGACCTCACTGTTGAGCCTTCTAGAGGGAGGTGCTGTGTGCTTAATTAAGCGATTTCTGCAGTTTTGTAATTCTGCCTAACCTCCATGAAGAGCTTGCAATGCTGCGGTTTCAGGTATGAAGTGAGTGGGCTTGGTCTAATTTTGATGTATTTTTTTCTATTTTTATCTATTTTATTTTATTTTGTAATCCAGAGGGGCAGCTCAGCCAAAGAGGACAAATGGATTGTTGCTCGGCAGCATTTGTATGACTTTGTGAACGTCCTTGGCTGATATGATCCATGCCTACTGGCTAAATAAATTAATAGCTCTGCATGGTTTATTCAGACTGGTATACAGAATGCAGGGCAGTACTGATCACAAAGGACCTCAACAAAGGCCAACTACAAACACCAGCCAACTACAGACCACTACCTTGCCTGACCACAGTGTGGAAGCTCCTGTCAGGAATAGTACCCACTGAGCTGAATGAGTATATTTGCAAGTACACAAGCACTGCTGTAAAGAGATTGGTAGCAACACCAGAAGCTCAAAGCACCATCTACTGACAAATGTCCACCAGGATTATTACATGGCTTATTATAAATGCAAAATATCAGTGTAAGGTGGAAATATATTTTGTTCTTCTTTCTTCTAGGATTCATACATATTGCTAAAACCAGGCAAATATGGCCAGTATCCCTGTTATTAAACAATAGTATTTTCCCCCACTCTTGCCATGATGTGCATCTTTCATTTTTCTGTGAGAAACTGAAGCCTGTTGCATATCTGCCCAGGGGTGCATGTACATCATTATCTAGCTATTGAGCATTATCAGTCTTTTGAACACATGAATCCACCCAAGGAGTTTTTCCTTGCCATTGTTACCTCTGGCTTGCTCATAAGGGGTTTGCACCCAAACATTTGTACAGCTGTTTTATAACCGTTCATGTTATAAACCATTTCTTTATTTATTTGAATTGACATGAAGATTAAAGATTCTTCAGCTGATAATGTTTGGTGATCTAAACAAATAATATTTGATTCAAAACATCATCCAAACATTTTTAGAAACACCTGAAGTAAATAATAAGTATATATTTTATGGTAAATTAACCCATTTTTTAACTTTTTGATGAATCAGTAATAGTGATGACATTTGAGTTATTGAGAGACAAAATGAAAGGCCTAGCTCAAAATAAATACTGTGGTTTAAGTGTATTGAGCAAAGAAAACAGACATAGAGATAAGATGTAAGGGGCCAACTGGGCTGCTGGAGTGAACAGGAATTGCAAACCTTGACAGACAGTGCCCCAAGGTTGATAAACTAGGAGAACACCCCTCCTAGCAGGACCCAAATGCTGGTGAGGGGAAGCAAGAAAGGTGAGCAAAAGAAAAGAGGAAACACTAACCAAACTAGTGTGAACAGCTGAACATAGACTCAAACCAGGCAGCAGCAGAGCACGGCTCAACTCACTGTGCTGCTGGGGAATAGGAGGAACAGTAAATGAATATCTGATGGAAGGGAAGAGAAAGGGTAGTGCTTGATGGAGACGTGAGGAGGCAGACGGCTCACCAACCCAGACAAGATGGGATTACAGGTGGACCAGCACCCACTTACATCCACTGGAGTAAAGGGGTCTGAACTAACTGAGAGACCCACACAGTGCAGGTCTAGAGGTCGACCCACTAGACCGGAAGCTGTGATCACAACCACTAGGCCACCAAGAAGTTGGGGCTGTTGACTAGAGGAGACAAGGAGACAAACAACTGAAAAGGGTTGGGGGTAACTTTCCTGGAAAGCACAACTTAAGACAAATAAGTGGGAAAACCATCGCTCAGAAAATGGAAAGGATAAACAGACACTGGGGCACCTGAGATCACCAATACCATTACTGGAAAGTCAGAACAAGTGTTACACACAAAAACTTTGAAAAAAATTGCGCTTTGCGAAGTTGCTTATATGGGGTAGTAATACCTAAAGATGATCAGGCTAACAAGCTCTCACCAATTCCTGGCTCGTTGCCTCCCTCTGGAGGTCTCTGGTTGGCATTGCGAGCCATCCGTTATATAATAGATACAATGATAAAATGTGTATTGAAGGAGCACTTATGTTTTTCTAAACTAGATTACTTGTCTAGACTTTACCACACTGTGACGATACTTTTATTTTTCTGCTTAAATAGGAAGTGAGGAGTAAATCCATCTGAGACTCCCACTAGGCTGGTAGTGAATTGCGCTTCAAAATAATAGCCATGTCGGTTATACTGCCTTGGTGACCCTCTACATGCTGGCCATGAAAATACTGGTCTCGTCAGCAGAAAGCCCCCCTCTTCTGCAAGTCTGGAGTAAGGCAAGCTACCTATCAGAGCTTTCTGTAACAACCTCACAGTGACAACAACAGTGCCAGGAGCTAGATGGATCCTCCAGGCATTAGGGTCGCTCACTTCATGGGCACACATGCATTTCAAACCTGCAAGGTCCTAGTCTCTGGTTATAAAGAGATGGAAGCCCAATGACAAGTTCTGCTTCATGCTGGGAGATCAGATTCCGTCCGTCAAAGGGAAGCCAGTAAAGAGTCACGGGAAGGTCTTCAACTGTCGTTTGAAGGACACTGACTCTGTAAGGCATCCAGGGCTGAACTGAAGGGCTGGTTAATAGCTGTTAACAAATCTGGGCTCCCCAGAAAATTCAGGACTTCTACCAGAGGTCTACCAGCAAGAATTATCTGACACCTATTCATCTATGAAGTCCCTATGAAGTCCCCATCTATAAAGTTCTGACAGAATCAGAAAGCTACACGTCCAGTGCAGGGATATCCATGAAGACAGGGAGAAAATGGAAGGCAGCTAAGGGAGTACACACACATTTCAAACCAGCAAGAAGCTTGGCTGAAGCCCAAAGCCCTTCTTGGGGTGTGGCCGAGGGCTGGGCTAGACTCAGGAATTTAACGTTGACCCAATATGACACTGTCAGCCAGAAGTTGAGCTGGAAAATGGAGGAGGACAAAGTGAGCACTTCAGTGAAGGGAGTGCGAGAAAGTCCAACAATGCAATGTGATATGTTGGAATTTGAATGTATAGAAAGGTCATTTTGCAGGACATTGGAATCCCAAGTGGGTCAAGTTGTTTATTCAGGAGGTCAGTGATGTCCTACCCAGCCCACCCAACCTGTAAACATGGAGCAAAGCAGAAAAAAACACATGCCATCTGTGATGGTGTTCCAAGACAGGGCCCATTGAACATATCTTGAGCTGCTGCTCAAGTCACTGTATGAGGGGTGTTATCACTGGAGACATGACCAGGTTCTTAAGTCCATCACTGAGGCAATCAGCAAGGGGATCAGCAACATCAGATATGCCCACATTACAGCCTGGAAATCTTGGTTTGTCAAGGATTAACTATGAAAAGACCCAAGAACAGATCAGGGTTGCTTTCCATATCACAGTTTGGGTGATGGTAGTCCACCTGGAGAGACACCTGAAGTTGTTCAGGCTCCAGCACATATTCAGTCCTCTTTGATACCAGACATTTTGGTATCTTTAGGCCACAAGACAACATCTTACTGGAGTTAACTGTGCCTTTGGAGGAAGAGTTTGGAAAAAGTGTATGAGAGGAAGCAGGTGAAGTACCAGGAGTTGATGGAGTATTGACACAGGAACAGGTGGAGGAGCAGGTGCATTTCAACGAAAGTGGGCAGTCAGTTTTACAAGTCCTTCCCTCAGCAAGGCATTTGGACCCCCTGGGTATCAAGGGATCAAGGAGGAGAAGAGACATCAATAACATATTGGAGGCAGTAGAGAAAGCATCTAGTGGTGACCTGTGGGGTCAGGAGAGTGCCGCTTATACACAGACTGAGGCTTGATCAACCTTGGTTGGGTTATAGAGACAAGCATGTGTTTTGTGGGACCTCACAATGACTCCAGGATACAATACTAATGATGTATCTAATCAACATCTAATGATGTATGTGCAGACAATCTTTGATTGAAGTTTATTCATATTTAAAATTTCCCATGGTCTTATCTATCTCCACCTTAGCAAAATGAAAAATAGATATGCTTCAACTAGTTCATTCAATTATTAAAACTATTTGTTGGTAATCCCTAAAATTTCAGTCAGTTTTAGTTAAAATAAACTTTTCTCCTTACATACATTATTATTATGGTAGTTCCTTTCCAGAAACCTGATCTGTCTGTTCTGACCCTTTCTCAATTTGATTATCTCATGTGCCCTGGTCTTTGCTGAGCATACTAGACTTAAAATGTGGTTACAGTTACAGGTTTGATCGAAATATTATGTTCAATTTGCAATAAGGCACAAATATAGTAGCACAGCAAACCATATGGCAAAGGCAGTTCTATATTCCATAATCAGTGCTGGTTCATGGTTGATTCTGAAGTAATTTTTCAGAGCTCAGAAATGAGGTAAGGCAGCATCCATTACAGCCAATGGGTACCTGGCTGCCCTTGGCTTGTGCTTACTCTGGAAAACAGTGCCGGACTAGATCTTAATGATAAATGACATTTCATTATAAATGTTTGGAGCATATGCAAAATGTATAATGCAAAAAAAATATAAAAAACTATGACTATTCTCTGCTAAATAAGAGGTAATGTATCTAGAAAAAGAACAATATTGAGCAATACATAGAACCGTATTGAACCGTAGTGATGCAGACTAACCATTCCTGTTTTTGAGATAAATACCAGTTCAGCCTTCTCATATATTGAATGACTGTGTGGAAGTCCTGGCACTGTTTGTTACAGCAGTTATTGGAACCCCGAACTGCACATCAGCATTTGATTAATCTAAACAGGACAATAAAAAGTAGACATTGAAATATGATCAGCAAAAATGATAACAAAGAACTGCTCTTCCAGATTCAAACCTATGAGCATGGTACGGTTATGGATTACAAAATTAAACGACTAACTCTAGAGGTCTTAAAGACGGAGCCTGTGGCATACTATTCTAAACATGTGATGTTCAGCTCTGGATAGTGGTTTCTGTATCATACTATACTAAACATGTGGTGTTCAGCTCTGGATAGTGGTTTCTGGATACTATTCTAAACGTGTGATGTTCAGCTCTGGATAGTGGTTTCTGTATCATACTATTCTAAACATGTGGTGTTCAGCTCTGGATAGTGGTTTCTGTATCACCAAATGTTCTGAGAATGAGTTTCCCAGAAGCGGTGTAGAACAATAATTAAAAAGGTATGTTTAAACATTCTCTTTAAGAGTTACAATGATCATAACTTTGTTTGGGAAACAGAGGCCTGATGTGTGACATCAATGGGCACAAGGTCATATCATTAATGTACAAATATTAACAGGGATGCAAAAAAAGATTCTGTGTTATATTTTGCATACTCTGACTACAATGTGGAAATTTCTAACAGCATCAAAACGATTATAGCAAAGATTAGCAGTGATAATAAGGTCAACTAACTATTTAACATTCAACGGTTACAGCTAATTTCTTTGATCTCCTGATATAGTTCAGGTTCAGAAAGTAAAAGCTTACCAAATGATTTTGCATCAATTTGTAAAACAAAACTGTGTTAATTAGCTTGAGTTAGCCAGTAGAAAATTACTTAGTAAAATCAGACAGGACTTTTACTTCATGTGTCTAAACTTATATATCTCTGGACAGGTATGCACATATATAATAAAACATTTAAGCAGTGATGCTCATATAAAAAACATGGAAAGGTATTTATAGTTTGAAAAAAAATATCACAGTAATTTGTTTAGTTTTGTGGAAATCACTTCCCACTCAGAGTGTAAAAGTTTAGGCTAAAAGGTGTCGCGCGCTATTATTCTGTGTCACCAGGTGGTTTCCCTAATTCATTCTACCTGGTGGTTTGAGGTAATTGGCAGATCCAGGCATTTGGAACAGAAACCTGGTTAGGATTTTAACTCTGAACCTGAACTATAGGCTGCTGCAGCCTCACACATAGCTGCCAAAATCGTTATTCCCCTGAGCGCTGGAAGACACCGTTTCCTTTCAACCTGTGGCTCATTGATCTCCTTGCCAAGAATACCATGTAAGATTAAAATGTTTGAAGAACTGTAGAATTGGAATGAAATCACATGGTTCATTCAGATGTTTCATCTAAAAATTATATGAAGTCATTGGAGCATTTTCAGGAGTATAACCCTAGATCAAAGCATTTTAAAATCTATTAGTTCGGTTGTAAGTAAGATGCATTTGAAAACACAGAGAATATGATGAATGTCAAAATACAGTTTCATCTGAGAATTCTTGATGAATTTAAAGGGAGAGCTCAATCGTCTAAACGGTGCGTATAGTCGACCTCCGGGAAAAGGCTTCGGCCGATTAGGAGAAATTGGTCTCGCTATCTCCGTTTCTGACAACATACTAATGCTGAATAATAGATGTACGCGAACAAGAGCCAAGCTGCATTAGAATCAATTATTCAGCTGAACCCGCACGCCCCTGTTCGCTCTTCTTTCCCACAGTCCCCTCCCGACGCCTCCATTATGTCTGCCATTTATTTTTTTATTTCTCGTCACATTTGTCATTTGTGCTGCCACGAAAGAAGCCCAGTTCTGCGGAAAACATTTGAGTATGAGCTCTCTTATCAAACTCCGCGGGAAGCTGTCATTATTTTTTCCCCTTCGCTGCCTCCCTCGTGCGAGCCGTTCCGTCTAACGCTTATCTAGCCGCTCCACACGCGGCTCGTCAGTCGCACACATACAAACTTCTGAAAGTTTTCACATTCGTAACTTAAAACTTTTTTGTTTGTTAAATGCTTTCTCTGTCTCTCTCTCTCTTTCATTGCTTTTATTCTCTTGTACCATTTCTCTTCTTGCCATTTTTTGAAGCTCAAGCGGCTGTTCATCTGTTTTAATTCAGGCAGCTGACTTAATTAGTGAGAAAAGGCTACAGTTGAATATATGCTTTCAATATGAAATTTAAGCGAGACTCTAATTTAGTTACTGTTAAGTCTGACACAAGATGATGAAATGCTTACTTCCCTGAAGAACCAACACACACACACACTTTCACCTGCCACTTCAGAAACATTCACTTTCCAGGTGACTTTACAGTTAGACATTATGTATAACACCAAATGCTATAGTCTGTATGTGTACATCTTTAAAATGCACCTATAATAACAAGTATATGAGTGTACACTTTATTAGGATCATCTACCTTGAACCTGCAGTCATTGTCTCTGTTATACATATATATAACAATCTAATCAAACAATCTTGTGACAAGAAGCACAGTTTATAAAATTATGCAGAGGTTAGGAATTTCATTTAATGTTCCCAATAAACATCAGAATTAGGAACATGTAATCAGAGTGACTTCAACCTTGGCATGCTTGTTGATGGCAGACAGGCTGGTTTAAACATTTCAGAAACCTACTTTTCTCCTGAGGTTTCCACACATAATTTTCTCTAGAGTTAGTACAGAATGGTGCAAAAAAACAAAAAAAAAACATGCAGTGAGCAGCAGTTCTGCAGGCAGAAATGTCTTGTTGATAAGAGAGGTCAGAAGAGAATGGCCATACTGGTTTGAGTTGACAGGAAGGCTACGATAACTCAAATAACACAGGCACAGGCTCACTGAAACCCAAAAGCCGAAGACTGAAAAAATGGCTGATTAATTTTGATTTCTATTGTGACATGCAATTGGTAGACTGTGCAAAGGGGCTTCTGAGACAATTCAACGACAGAATGCAATATGCTGCTAGGCCAATCACACAGAGACAGACATAATCAAGTGGCAGGGATTATATACAGGAACATACACAAGGCATGTGAGCTGGACAAGTAGAAAAGTGTGTGTATCTGTGTGTGGGGGGGCGGGTGAAAAACAGCAAAATTAATATTTTGTCAGACCTCCAGACAGACAGACAAACACAGTAATAGATGCGACAGTTAGGAGTGATGGAAATATCCCAAGGAAGGAATATGCAAAGTTGGAGAAATGGAGAAGAGTGTGGAGAAAGTCAAGACAGAAGTTGTCCCAGTGTGATAGGGGCATGTGACCCCTGATCTGGAGTAGTGGCTCTAAGAACTTCCCAGGAATGACAACATCGATCTCAGTCCAGAAAAACACAATCACAGGAATGGTGAAAATATTGCATCATATCTTCACAGGCCCAAGCCTACTGTAAAAGTCCTGAATGTAAGAAAAATAAGATATGACCTCAGACTGGAATGGTGAGACAGGAATATATAACATGTCAGACCTATCTGGAGTCCCAGAAAGGGCAAAGAGAGCTAGCCTGCATGTTTACATTGCATTTCCCTTCATAGCCAGACCCTCAATTTCTATGCTCATCTTTTGAAACATTAGAAATGGACAGACAAAAGTGATTTTCAGAAATAGTCTATTGATTTTTATTTTATTTTATTGCACAAGGCTACACTACGTACACAAATGGCATAGGTTTTTCATCTATAGCACTACTTATCTGATTCAAACACAACACAGAAAAAATAATTCCTACCAGGAAAACACTCCAGAACATTAGTATAGCCCATTCTGCTGATTTTGAATAAAAGGAAAAGGTATGCTGCTTTCCAGAATGTTCTTAAAGAATAAGACTTTAGAAACTGAAATAAAATTAACTGTTGAGGTTGGGATTTTGAGAAATGGCAGACATGCCATACACTGAATAAATAATGAAAGTAAATATACCTTCACTGGTGGAATTTATGCAAACTCGATTAACAAAAATTATGCGCATAATTACAGTTCTATTACAGAAACACTATTTGGTTTTGGAATATAGATACCTGTATGTTCTTTGGGGTCTAAAGCATTAAGTCATACTTTGGAGTTTCTTAGACAGTAGATTAGTCCTACAGGAGATTGCATTATGTCTCTGACTACACATACACGCACACACACACACACACACACACGCACACACATTCACACACACACTGCCTGGAAGAGCTAAAGTAATCAGGGTGGTTTATGGCCTGTGAAAAAGGCTTTATCTCAAAGTAAATTATCACTTCAGATTGAAGTCCACCTTGGCCTGATGACCTTCTCATCTGTCTTAGAGAAAAGCTTAACCACTACACACAGTGAACTTGAAACTCAAGTGACCTGGACAAAGTCACACGAAAAGAGCATCTGAGAACATGTAGATCTCAGACATGCTCTTTGAAAACCGTTAATTAAATACATTTCAATCAGATTCCATGTCATTTTAGTTCTACGGTAGACAACGAGTCAGCAGATTCATATGCTTTACTTTGATCAAGAAGGTCAAAGTAAAGTCCCAGTGCCAGTGCACCTGCGTTACATGCGTGCTGAGCACACAGCCGCTCGCAACTCTGTGCCAAACAGCCATACCACCACAAGCCCAGCACAGCATGTGGAAAGGTGTTGCTTAAGTTGGCATGCTAGACACTCAAGAAGCAGAAAACTTCACCACCTGATCTTTGAGTTTGTTTTATTTTCTTTATTTAATTTTAGACTCTTCACCAACAAACCAAAGCAGAAAAATAATGAGATATGGTGACTCTTTAAAAACAAACAAACAAAAAAACCCCAAACAAACAGATGTGGCGAGTCTTAAATCAACAAACCTGTCAACAAACCTGCATGATGACACCGGCTGGCTGGAACATCACTAAGCCCAATTATATTGTCCTCATTTGGCCTTGCATGTAGAGGAATTGTGCACTTTGGTAACAAAACAAACATTTGCATAAACTGCATTGTTGCTCACAAAAACTCTGTTATTGCTTTGCCTGAAACACAAAGTCATTTATCTGTGGTGGCGATAATGCTTCCAGCTTCTGTGTAACCTTATGCAGAGCTAAATGGTGTGTGGGCTTAGGTAGAGTGTTTTCTTGTGCTGATACAATATTTTGCCCTTAGAAGCTGAAAGTTTGGGATATGTTTTAGGTCATATACTCTGTGATTCAGTTGGTGTTTGAAAAGGTAGAGGCCACTCTTTTGGGGTAATTAAAGCAAACCTGCTGTATGTGCTGCCAAATCAGGTCCAAATGACTGCCATAATAAACAGACAGGATACACTCACTACCCCCACCTAGCAATTTGTTTATTTTTTAATAGTTTTTTTAAATTTGTATTACCATTAAATTATTACATTGATTCTCAAGATGACACCTTTTACATGCTGCCTAACGAGACACCTGTGTCTCGTTAGGTGTCTCGTTAGGGTGAGTGTATTAAAGCGTGTATGTGGCACCGAGTCTTTGTCACTGCATCTGTTAGCATTCACGTTCTTGCTTCCATGCTTCATTCGTGTAAGTGTGTCTGTTTATGTTGCTGTTTGACACGAAACCGAAACTAAATAAACGTTTTTATTCCGTGCTCGGCATTCCTGTATACTTTTTTGGGACTCCCCTGAGGGCGTCCCGTGACACATGCTTTATTGCCTGATCTACCTGAAGGCGAAGCAGATGTGGGAAAAGTGATTCTTCAATGGGAAAGTGATTCTGTTCTCTACAATATATGAAAAATGAGAGAGAGAGAGAGAGAGAGATTTTGAACTGTTCTGTTCCTTTGCTTGACTCAACAAATACTTGATCCTGGAACATTCTATGGACTAAGTAATAAGATTTGCCTTTAATAAACACTGCGCATCCTCCTTCTGTCACCCAGTCTAGATGAGAGGCCACTTGTTTTAAACTTTTTTTCTTTCCAGTAATGCCCTGATAGCTGACAGCCAAGATGACCACATATATGAATCCATGTTTATAATACGCATTTGAATCTAAATCATTCAAACCATCACACAATGTCTATTCTATACGTGTGGGATTACAGTTACAATGTGGTTCTAGTACAATGGTGTAAATGTCTGTGTATGAAAGAGTAGTGTTACACAGTTGTTTTCAGTTTGCAAACTGTTGCCTAGAGACACAAGGGAGTAGAGTGGAGATCTCTCAGCTGGAATGCCATGTCTATGTCCCAGTCAAGAGTAGGTTCCTTGAAACTGCTCCATGAGTTATATCTCAAAAAGCCTGCATGATTTCCCTCTCTAATTTCTGATCTTATTCATTTCAACAACAAAGCAAAATGTATGTCTGTTGCCTCAAGAACAGAGAGCTACAGAAAATAAACCGAAACTCATGCTGCAGACTCCCATTGCAGTAATGCTTTATCCAATACTATGTAAGGCTACATGTTTGCTATATGGTGATGACAATTATTCCCTTAAAATTTCTGCAATTCTTCAGTGGTTAGAGGCATTTTTGCTAAAAAGCTACCTTCCTGTGGAGTTTCGATTCAAGCACTCACACACCTGGCTGTGATAATCACATACTCCTGATTTCCTTGATTACCTCAATCTAGAATTATAAATTCTGTGTACTGGTGTATCTCCAGTAGCAGTACAGAAAAAGCATTTACTAGTGAAGTGTTTTACTAGTGAAGTGCATAGCTCTCTCTCACACCCACTCCAGCCAGATAAAATTGTTTGGGAGGACTTGGAGCATAAACTTACAGTTCATAAACAACATTCCAGAACCACTTCTGAAGTATTACATTTACATGTCTCTTGTAAACAGTGCATTGAAAGCATAACTCAATACACTGAATATTACCCTGAGTGATCTTACATTTGGTACTGTAATCTTATTAGGTTGCCATAGATTTTACAATAAATTCAAACTTGTAATCCACCACTGCTAATACTAACATTGAACTGTGATGTCTCACTCTACCAGGTTGCTTTAACCTATCTTGCATCAACCTTTATTTGTGTCTTTAATTAGTATCTAGTATTAACATAATTAGTATCTAGTATTAACATAATTAGTATCTAGTATTAACATAATTAGTATCTAGTATTAACATAATGGTGCGTTTTAGCTGGACTCTTTTAATATACATATGCACTTGAAAATACTGTTTATGCAGAGACTTATGCAAAGCTTAAGTGATCGTGTAAATTTGGACAAATGATCCAGAATCATAGTGATAAATGATATTTGGTGCAAAGCCTAAGTGTTCTGCTGAATATCAGTGGGAGAGTGATGGAGTAATAAATAATAACATTTCTAGATAAATCAATGCTAAAAAGAATTGGATTTGATTAAAGTATTTTTGTATGCCCCCCCCCAATTGAATCATTTTCAACTTAACTGCCAGTTAAGTCTCCTTTGTCACACAACAGCTGACAGCTGGAGAGGGCAAGGGCTGGCATGCTTCCTCCAGGACTTTACAATATCAGGGGACATCATCTTTTCTATCTATTTGGTAACTTGTATTTAAAAATGCAATTAATTAGTCATTGAATTTGTGAGACTTTCAACTGTATAAATTTTTAACTAACCATGCATTATTGTGGAATTCTGGAATTCCGGTACAAACGCAATAAAACACTCAAAATTGAGCAATTTTGAGTAAAATTGTAACGTTTGGTGTAGTGCGTAGCGCTAAATAAGGGGATCAGGATGCCGAGCATGGAGAGTTAAGGCTGCTTAATTTTATATGGCTTTACTTTGACAACAAATAACGACTACGAGGACTCACGTGCAACGCCGACAAATACCGACAAACAAGAGGTGACATACACACGGTTAAATACACACAGACTAGACAAGACAGGTGAAACAGATAACGAAAACTAGACATTTACACGCCACGCCTACGCCACACACACCAGCACACACACTTACATGGCACACATGATGTACAAACCTACACATACGGACACACCCACACGAATATGGGGCAAGAGAGGAGGCGAGGGTGGCTACCTTGACAAAAATACAGTTATGTTTTGTGATATAAAACAACAAGACGTAATATTTTAACAAATTTAAATTATTGTATGTTTTAATAATACTGCTTATCAAGTCCCACATATACAGGTGTCTAGGCCCAGTTGTTCAGAAGTAATCTGATTGCATTTTGGTTATCAGATTGGATTACATCTTGAAAATGGGTTCTTCAAACAGCAAAAAAGCATTCTGAAATCAAATTAGATTACATAATCCAGTCATGATTTGTATCTGGATCAACTTTTTAGTAGGATTGGGAAACCTTTGATTCAAATAATCAGGGTGATCCTCATCCCAGCAGAAGTGTGAATTCCGAATGGAATTTCAGGAACAAAATATAATAAAACTTTCAGTCAAATACTACAACATTTGAAGCACACATTTTTTTTTTGCACTTGATTTATGTAACCTTTACAATGATTTATTACAGCAATTTATTAACCCTTTCAGTACAATTAAAAATAATTTTATCCCCTCATTATCACTCAAACAGCAGTAAAATTATCCCTCAAATAGCAGTCAATATTAAACAAAAAATATATTTTATATAATATTTACTTTTAACTGCCATTGTATATTAATTGCAATTACCCAATCATGAGAGATGAACCAGACAAAAAATTCTAACAATTGTGTTAGAATCCCTCATACTGAGAGAACACAAAAGGCTGGTCTGGGTCTTCAACAGGCTCAGGTGCAGGTCATAAATGTCATCACAGAGGGAGACATTACACCTGATAGTGATGATGTACCGGACAATGCAGCCAAGTATTATGATGCACACAGGCATGCAAAATTTAGGCATGCAAAGCGCCTGTTCAGAACTGTATATAAGCACTCAATTGCACATCTTGTCTTGCATTGAGCGTTCTTGAAGTATACCTGCACACGGGAGTTTGCTGGACAAAAAGAAGTCATCAACAATGGCAGGAGTGTATAGGCACGCCTAATACTATACCATCTGGTATGTCAGTTTGGAGCTCTCTGTGTAATCTCCTTCAATATACGTGCATCATTGACAGACCCAAGGCACTTCAAGACACAATGTGTGATGATGAAGTCAGCCTCACCCACCAGTTGGATGCTGCTGCAGTGGCTCCTCTTTTGGTTCACAAGGCCCCACTCCCTATCATGAGGTGTTTCTATATGCACATGAGTGCAGACAATAATCCCCCAGTAGTATTGTGCATGTTTCCAATAACAACAACAAAAAATTGCACAATTGCACTTGGTCTGGGCAACCTGGTCATTAAAAAAGTGAAACTGAGAATATAGTTCCTTATTTTACCCATTCAACATATACCCTTTGATGGCATCCTGTCATCCCAAACTGGTGGTGGTGATGGACAATGCCATCCATATCAGTGCCTCTCTGCAGGTCTTCTGAGAAAGGTTGAATAAAATGACTGTGCAATTATCTTGTGCTCCGTTAAATCAATCATGCCCAAGGCTTATATAAACTCTGTTTTACTACACCAAAGAAGTGGGACCATGGACTCAAAAAGACCTAATTTCATTGTTCCAGGAACTCACACACTGCTGGAGGGTGTAAGAGTGGAGAAGTGGCAAACAAAAAGAAACAATATATTCGGGTTGAAATGACCCAAAATGTGAATGCAATGAGGTTTAGCAGAAGAGGACCATGGAGTAAGTGAAATTTAGATGGAAAAATCTGAAGGCCAGGTCAACCATGTTGAAGGAAAAAAACCCCACACAAACAGAAAACAAGCTCTTCAGGAGAGGTGATTACAAAGATCCTCATCTTGATATTCTATGGGAAGTGAAAATTCACGAGCTCTGCAAGGGATTCAAGGTATTGTATGTGAGTCCAAACATTGTACAGGAAGATTGTTAGCCAGTTCCACCCAATGGAGAGGAGGTTCTCCCTGATATTTAGAAAAAGGTGGATCCTCCCTGGTAGTTGCTACCACTGGATCTAGAAGAGAGGATGGAAGCATTTTTAGCCAGAGTTAATGATACCTATAAGTCACTTAAATGAGGAACTGATGCATATGGCAGAAGAACAAAACGCTCTACCCAGCACCAGCAATCCAAACCCAGACTTGATTTCTTGCCTACTAAATGGAGAGCTTCTAAAAAGCTGGTCTGTCCACAAATAAAAAAGGGTGTTGTTATCTCTTGGGAGTTCAAAATATCCACAATGTATTTATGAATAAAATGTATTTTTTGTATTTATTTTTTATTGGTCAGATAAGAGGTCAGACTGTTTACAAGAAATTGCAAATGGAGGGGAATACTTTGTGTTGTTTTACTCTGTTGTTTTCCATCTATTCAAAAATAAACACTTAAAGTCACCACATCCAAGCTATTCTATCTGTTGTTTTTGTGACCTACATAGTGATATGT
Organism: Sternarchorhynchus goeldii; assembly: GCA_028565775.1. NCBI lineage: Eukaryota > Metazoa > Chordata > Actinopteri > Gymnotiformes > Apteronotidae > Sternarchorhynchus > Sternarchorhynchus goeldii. The sequence goes on along the minus strand of JAOXYF010000005.1, from coordinate 18,838,868 downwards.
AGTACCATTAGAGCACTGGTTATTTGGATTGGTTAATCTTGAAAAAGTTGCAGCTGAATCAGGATGGTCCAATCCAACGTAGCTTTCAAAAAACAGCACATATGAAAGATAGATCACATTTTTCCAAATCTGGATCATTCTGATTGTTAAACTTTTTGAACAACTGAACTTAAAAAGACTAGGCTTCTGGAAATTTACCAGTAGAGAACAAATGACCAGTTACGACTTATCAGTCAATTAATTCATGAGTATACAGAACTGAACTTGATAAAAATCAGCATAAAGGCACAGAGCACAGATGTATATCTGTGGAGTAGGTGTACTTAATAAACTGGCAACTCAGTATGTATTTTAAAGAATATATTTGCATGTCTATACAGTACATACATATCCAGAATTGTGGTTTTATTTTGGTTTTTGAAATATATCAGCAAATAAAAGATGCAGAGAGAAAGACGGACAAAGGTCAGTGTTTCACACTTTGATTTCCTCTTTGTTATCATCCTCATCTTCATCTTTCACCTCTCCTCATCTCTCCTCAGGACAGAATTAACAGCTCATTGGGAAAAACCTTGTTGTTGTTTTCCAAATGTTTTCTCAATCCTCCACAATAGCCACGTATTTGCACCATGTTACTAAAACTATAAACAGTCCAGCTCAGATCATCAGCCTGCAGTAATGGCAGGAGAAAGGAGGGAGACGTTGCAGTTTGTCGTTTCATTCTTCTGATTGTTTGCACACAGCTTTCTAGCGTGTGTGAAGAAGAAGCCAAGCCACATGGTCGAGACATCCTTTGGCTGAAGGGTCAACGAAAGCATTTTTATGTAAAGGATTGAATGTAATAAATTCACATTATACTGATGATATGCTAATCCATAAATGGTGTATAGGTACCTTCCCTGCCCACTTTATTAAGAACATGTATTCATTTATTCTCTTTTTATCAAATGCAAATTTACTATCCAGCACCCCTCGCTATGACATGTATTTATGGTGTTATTGCTGATGTTATTACTGTCATCCTTGCTACTGTTGCTGCAGTTATAAAGTGTGATTGTCCTTTTTTGTGCTTTTGTTTGCTTGATGTCCTCATTTATTCACGCAGCATCAAACAAACAAAAGGACAAGAAACGTGAAGATCAAAAAGACCTTGTATCTGATTTGGAGACTAAGTTTCTAAGGAAAAGATGGAAGACACATTTCTTGCTCATAGCGCAGCTATCAGGCCTCATTAGAGGTTGTTATTCCATCTTAGCTCAGAGTGTTGTATAGATAACGAGTCCATGGAATTTTCACTGGCCTTCACTGGTGCTGATTTTCTCTGTATAGTATAATCTCTGCACCTTGATTCTCTCTAGAAATGTACTAAAACATATTCTGATAAGGCCCCTCACCAAGTTTGCTCCTTCATAAGGCGTGTGACAAATTTATATGCAAAAGACTTCAACATGTCTCTTTGTGTTCAGCAGTGACTCACTACTGAACACGTGCTACAGTGGCTGCAAAATGTGTCACATCAAAGCTTTGCCGTGCGGTACGTGGACGTCAGTGCTGTAACGAAGAGGGGAAGTTCACAGCGAACCGTGTTTAACATGAATGGTGTACTGAACGTGCAGTCACTGAAATTCCTCATCAAAATCTGCCTCGGTATAGGACTGATATATTCAATAGATCGTTTTGGAAAGTGTTGCCATTGCTTTGAAGGTGATGCATGACTCTGTTGGCATATTTCCAAACTTCAAGCCAGAAAATCTTACTATAAGTGTTACTGATTTTATTGCAGGTCTACGATATCATATTAATATGACTATTTGCAACATAATATACTATCAGTGTTCCAGTGTCACTTCATATAATCATAAGTCCATACAGGCTTTGCTTTTCCCTCTGTTGTGTGGCATCCCCTCTTTTCTGCAGCCTATGAAATGAAAAGATAAATCCTTCCACTGATCATTTCTGCATTTCAAGTTAAGCTCTACCCCCCCCACCCCTCTCCACAGGCACATTATTCTTCACTGTGGTTGAGGACATGGTGCTCTTTGTGCATTTTTGTTCTGTTGCTAAATTTGCCATCGATTTTCCGTGCTGTTTTGTACAAGTGTGGCCCTGTTGGTTTTTTTTTGCAGGGTGCATTTGCTTGCTTTCCTCCTGCATATTAGCACTGTTTGGTGCGATCGAACGTGATGCTGTGTTAATGGGTAGGCGAGCAGAACTGAGTGTGGACCTGCATTCCTAATCCAATCCGGCATGGCTCACGGCACCCTCCCATAGTTCCCTCCCCTGCTGGCCCTGGCCGTAACCAGGCCAGCCGAGACGCTCTCGCTCCCTTGCTCAGACTGCTGCCCTCAGGGCCCAGCATGTCTGCCACATATTCCTCTGCTGGTGCTGAACACAGGCTAGAAAAACCCAACCCCCCCCCCCACACAGTCATTTACGTTTATTCATCTGTCACGCCTTCTCTGTCTCTGTCTCCCTCTCTCTCTCTCT
>JAOXYF010000005.1:18815563-18832181 GCA_028565775.1 Sternarchorhynchus goeldii | reverse complement strand
GTGTGTGTGTGTGTGTGTGTGTGTGTGTGTGTGTGTGTGTGTGTGTGTGTGTGTGTGTGTGTGTGTGTGTGTATTATGACCTTGTGGACAAAGGAGGGAATCTAACTGGCAGTGACTGACAGCAAAGTTGCCAGGGGTGAGAGACACACACACAGAGTTTGAGAGGAGGTCAGTAATCTTAGACATCCTGGACTATTAGTTTGCCACGTCTATCCATCAACCCACAACAGCCAAAGTTCAATTCCACCCATTTATTCCCCAGAGTACCAGAAGTTTGAAGAACACAGTTCAAATGATACTTCATGTGTTCAAAACATTTAAACTGTTCAAATTCAATGTCAGTGTTTTTTCATGCTTCGGGTCTCAGCTACAAGGTTTACGGAACAGGATCCTGTCACACTATAATGTTGTGCCATGATTGTACCTGGAAAGCGAAGGCTGATGGAAATAGATTACAAAGGAAATTACTCCTCACAGGTAACACTGGACATGCACATATGGTTCAGCCTTCACTGACCATAGTCGCTCAAGCTAGTACTGGGCACTGTGCATGTAGATGGCTGCCCTTGGGCACAATATTTTGCTTCTCTTGCTGTTTAGACCACATAAGAAAAACATTTAAATTATTTATAGAGGCAACAGTGGTTGACTGTAGATTAGAATTTTATCAAAAGATCCAGTAAAAGCATTTGTAATTGGCTACTGGAACCCAGAAAAATGGTAAGACTTTCTTGACATTTTAATACTATATTCCATTAATACCATGTATTAATACCATTCTCCAGTACACATAGAGACTTGGTGATTTCCACTGACAAAAACTAAAGGCAGAAGGTATTTGAGAGAAGAGGCTTTCCTGAACTGAAACTATGGATACTAAATATGTATGTTGGCTTTGCCAATCAGTATAACATATTGCATATTGTAAGTTGAAATCCATTATTATTGAAAATCCATTATAGTGAAAATCAAATGTCAAACTCTTTCCTTTCCACTGAATAGAGGAAACCGATATCTATTAGCCAACTAGTCCTGATGCTTTCCCTTTGCAAGAAAAATAAAAGAGTCACTTGTTGGTAGAGTCTTGATACTTTGATACTGAGAGCAGGTGTGTACTGGCTTCATGGAAAAAAAATTGGTAACACTTAATAGAGAAACAAACATACACTATATTGCCAAAAGTATTTGCTCCCCCATCCAAATGACTGTGCATCAGTACACAAAGCAAGGTCCATAAAGACATGGATGGCAGAGTCTGGTGTGGGTGAACTTGACTGGCCTACATAGAGTCCTGACCTCAACCTGATAGAACACCTTTGGGATGAATTAGAGTAGAGACTGAGAGCCAGGCCTTCTCGTCCAGTAACAGTATGTGACCTCACAAATGCGCTTCTGGAAGAATGGTCAAAAATCCCCATAAACACACTCCTAAACCTTGTGGACAGCCTTCCCTGTAGAGTTGAAGTTGTTCTAGCTGCAAAGGGTGGACCAATGTCATATTGAACCCTATGGATTAAGAATGGGATGTCACTTAAGCTCATATGTGGGTCAAGGAAGGTGAGCGAATACTTTTGGCAATATAGTGTATATATTTTCCCTCAGTATTGAGTCTTACAATGCGCTGAATAGCTCTTTTTACACAAATAAATGAACTATCTAAGGGATTGATGATCAACTGAACTAGATATCATATTGTGCTGTTTTCATCTCTGGACTTCTGAAGTACTGCAGTAATTACAATTTTTGCAGTAATATTACAGTATCAATTCTGAAAGTGTAAAAACATTGTTTTGAATGCAAATCCTCAGCTGAAGCATTCACTGTGAAATATTTGCTAACTTGAGCAGTTTTATTTTATTACTGTTTGTGAATGTGGATCAATATCACAAAAATGCTGTGTTTCATAATCATGCATTTATGAAAGACATCAGAACACAAACAGTCTTGGAAGGCAATTATAATATGCAGTGTGTCAATAAAACAAAAAGAAAATAGTGTGTGTGTGTGTGAGCGAGAGAGAGAGAGAGAGAGAGAGAGAGAGAGCAAAAGGTCAGATTAGTTTGATAATGCTCTGGCTGCCTACTGAGTGGAATGGCTGTTGACAGAGATAGGCCTCTACCTTTAAGAGCTGGAGAGAGGTCTTTATAGCCCGCCTCTATTAGCAGTGGACGGAATGATATTTCTCACCATGGCAACAAAAATGGAGGGCTTTCATCATGGACCAAGCAGCCATAGTGTTCATTTAAAAAAAAAAAAAAAAGTACTTTGGTCTCCACAGCAATCAGAGAGAAAATTGGAGTCCTTGCAGGTTTGGCTGCAGTCTCGGGGGCAAGATGATTGGAGCAGCTCTGGGAGACAGTACTGATGAGATACACACCATGATGAGCTTTACAACTACAAATTGAATTGAAAACAATACAGACTGATATGTTGTGAAGAGAAGCCTGCAAGAACACCCTTACTATTGCGCAACAGCCCATTCATGATTGCAGTGCTGCTTAGTTTTACATGTTGGCACTTTCAATAAGCTAAAACACTGATTCTGAGGGTCAGAAGCTCCCTCATTATCTCATACAAAGATGTGATTTAAAACGTCACTGCTGCTAGTATGGAATGGCATGTTGCTTATCAATCCAGATATGACATCATGTAGTGAATAAGTGGAGATAGTTCAGTGAGCTACAAAGTAGAAGAAAACAAAAACAAACCACAACAAACACCAGACTATGTTCAGCTCTTGGATCCCAAATCCTTGCAATCCTTGCTGGCACTGGTATTTAGGCAGTGCGCCAGTTCTGCAGATTAGCCTAATCTCACACTAAATTATGCTATTAATCATAGTTCTCCACTCAGTTCATCTTATTGTGGGATAATGGGTCCACAGTCAGTGTCTGGGGACAGGGCTGTGTAAGCACACTGCTGAGGTTTAGGTTTTCCCGCAGCAACACGCTTGGTTTTAGTTAAGCAGGGCTGCTTTGTAAGGGCCTGAAGCAGGTGTGGTACAGTGAAGGAACAAAGTAGCAAAGCCACCTCAGTAATCAGAGAACCTGATAACACAAGAGATTACAGCTACTCCAATTGTGTCTGTAAAAAAGAACTGAAGTTGCTCCAGTTATAGGGTTAAGGGCTGGGGGAAAGTAACTTAAAACCATTGCTGACAAAATTGTCTAAATGACATGACATCTCACTTTTCTACATTAAATGACAACAATCATGCAAACGAAAACAAGCAAACAGACAATTAAAATGCTTCAAAGAGGAAAGGATGACGCTCTGTGACCAATATGAGACTGGTGTCATGGTGGAAACTGATCACCGAAAGGCACCTCGCTCACTCACTGCTATATTAGTATCTACAGTACAAATGAAAGTGCATTTGCGCTAATTAACAGCTCCGTGACATTTCCTCCGCCCCCTGCCACCCGCTCCCCATGAAACTGAACTCTACACCTGTGTCTCTGGTCCTGCAGTGCCGGTCTCTTGCCCGCTGTGCTCTCTGTCATTCTGCCTTTCTATGCCGCAGCAACATCTTCCTCTCACCCATAATGAAGCTCATTCCCATTACTAATACATAGCTTGTCTCTAGTTCCCTGCATGTTCCCCCGAGGCGCCTGTTCATGATGTTCAGTGATACAGGGGAGAGCTGAACAACCCGCTGCACCTGCCTTCCACCTGCTGCCTGCGTGGCACCTGCTCTTCTATCAGGCGCTCACCTGGAGCAACGGGTTCCAGGTTTCCCATGCCTAAGACAAATGGGCCTCTGTCTTGCCTTTACAGCACTGCTGTGGGACTTCATTCTTTTATGTATCACAGGTGTGTTATGAAACCGGTGTGTAATTGTGGGTTGGATGTCCCAAGTCCCTTTGCTGTACTCATCCTGTACCGGTTCATGCCTCTCAATGCCTCAGTCCTTAATGGCATTAGCAATGCCCTATAATTTAGCACTAGTTACAGTAATAACTGGAGAGATAAAAATGTGCTTAGATAGATATATAAAATAGAATGAGGTATTAAAAAAAATTAAACATGCTATTACCTACCTGATTATCTGCAAAGGGAAAAGAGGTGCTTTATATCATGCACTGTATATTAATTTTTTTCTTTCTGGAGATGGAGAGTTATGTTTAATGTCTTTAGAGATGTGATCATTGTTCTTTTATTACCAATTACCAACTTAACTGGAGTATATCCAAATGACAGGCCTGGTTGCAAGACTAAAAGCATAAGCATTTTTAAAACTTTTAAATTGTAACCGTAATGCACTGAATATTATGTTTGTATCCTATGTAATTGGATGTGATGGACAATTAGAAAAAAATTCTAAACCTTTTGGGTAAGTGCAGAGAAATCCATTTGTTATAATTCACAGTTTGTCTTTCTATTAACCAGAGATCTCTGAAGGACCTTAGACAGTTACCAATAGTGCTTACTCTTACTCAGATTAAATTGAAGGGGCTGGGGTGTAGCTGAAAAGGTTGGGAATTTGGCTAAAAGCATTAGTGGAAAGGTAAAAGGGTTCAGAGTGGAGCTGAAATGGTAAGACAGAGCCAACATGGTTTGAGTGGAGTATTAAGGAACAGTCTAGGCACTGGACGTAACAGGGGTAAGGAAAGGGGGAAACACTGTTTAAGATGCAATATAGTTGATTTAATATATGCTTAAGAATCATAGGGAGGAACAACACTTCGGGAACCAACGAGGCAAAACAATAAACAAACAAATCTAGAAACCAACAGAGTAACTGCCTTTCCTGAAGGGAAAGAAAAGAACAAGAAAACAAAAACACCCAACCCTTCCCTACTACTCCCTGGCCAAATAAACAAAGACAAAAACGAGTAACAAAAGAAAATGGCGTTGAATTCCCTACCACCCAGCAAACCATAAATATAAAAATGAATTCCAGGTATCATTAACACAGAAAAGGCCGAAGTCAATACACAAAAGATCCACTACCAAAACCAGAATACACAGAAATACAATCAAAGATCTGCCACTCTCGCTCCTTTTCTCTCCAAGAAGTTTGCCTTCTTAAATCCACTGAATGTAAGAGCAGTGACAAAGTACAAGAAGAATATAAAGATCATAATGAATTAGCAAAAACACATGAAAAATTAGATGAAAAACTATTTAGAACTTCTGATTTTGCTTTTATTACAATTACAATTAACAGTGTTCTTAAAAAAAACATAAAAATAATTACTATTAAAAAAAAACCCTGAATGTGGTATTGGGTTCTAGCAGAGATTCTTCTAGACACAGAGGATGGAGGCCTGTGGAGTGCAATATATTATCTGAACTCATTTAATAAAGCCTAGGGCAGTTCAGATAAATACATCCTTTCCCATTGGACATCATACACCTTCACAGCATCTAAAGAGGTTGCAACAGCTAATGGTGCTGCTTTCTAAGCAATCTAACAGAGTAACAGGTAAAGAATTATGTATTTAATATGCAAAACAACCACCACCACTACTAATAACAACAAAACACAACAACAACAACAACAACAACAACAACAACAACAACAACAACAATAATAATAATAATAATAATAATAATAATAATAATAACGGTTAAGTGTCTGGTATGATTGGTTAGTGTTGTGGGAAGGGACACGTTGTATGTATGGTGTGGATGATAGGGCAGAAGCATTTGTAGTTAAGAATTTCAGTTCCATTTTCTCAGCTTTCAACAGCAGAACAAAATTTTTAAAAAGCATCATAAAAGTATTATTATTATCTGAAAGAAGATTTGTAAGGTCAGAAAATGGTTTCTTTTAAACATGCCTTCTGAGCCGTCCTGTGAAAGTGACAATATTTCAAAGAGTTGATGAGTAAATCATTCACGGTGCAGCAGAGGAACACAAAAGGGTTTCTAAAACCAGTTTTATTCCTCCCTCCCTCTCACTTTCAACAACCCAGCATTGTCTTTTGAAAAGTTCCTTGTTTATTACAACAATGAAAACCAGAGCAGTGCCAGTGGTGTTTTTGAGAAGCTGCATTTTTCCTGGGTGTGCCTATAGCGTGCTGGAGGACAGGATGCTGGCTGACATTGTATATGTCCTTGCCTCAGAAATGCTCTGTGTCCTCAACACATACATCTCTACACACTCTGGCCCCACTGGTGTCTGATCCCACCGAAGGATTCAGAGCCATAACATTTTCAAATTATATCTGACATGCCATTTGAAGCATGTCTACAAATGTGTGGAATACTACTAGGCAGTCCAGGGTCTTGGTTCATTGTAAACAAGATTTTTATCCCTTCTAAATTATTGCTAGTGTACTGATGCATAAATTCCCTAAAACGTATGCTGTTTTAAAACACGTTGAATGAATATTTAATCCAAATGTGTTGTTGGTTTTTATATCAAATGCCTAACCCATATTAACCTCCCAAATGAACTAAAGCCTCAGGTAACCACATAATGTAACATGAACACTAATCAAATTCTGAGCAATGACAGGTGCTCAGATATACACTATATTGCCAAAAGTATTCGCTCACCCATCCAAATGACTGTGCACCAGTGTACAAAGCAAGGTCCCTAAAGACATGGATGGCAGAATCTGGTGTTGATGAACTTGACTGGCCTGCACAGAGTCCTGAGCTCAACCCGATAGAACACCTCTGGGATGAATTAGAGCGGAGACTGAGAACCAGGCCTTCTCGTCCAACATCAGTATGTGACTTCACAAATGCGATTCTGGAAGGATGGTCAAAAATCCCCATAAACACCAACATCATATTGGATTAGGAATGGGATGTCAGTTAAGCTCATATGTAAGTCAAGGAAGGTGAGCGAATACTTTTGGCAATATAGTGTATCTTTGATATTCCTGTCCTCTGGCCTAAACCAAACAAACAAATAAAACAAAGACTAAAACACAAACCAGATACTTCTTGATTACATAATGATGAAATAATGACAATATTTGGTACATTAATCACTAGAACATGAATGATTTAAAAATACCATTAAGGCATTGTCATTTGCTTGTCAATCACATCACATCTGCTTGTCATTCACATCACATCTGCTTGTCATTCACATCACATCACTTTTCCAGTCATTAAAGTGACAGTGGCAATGAAGTTAAGATATTGGGGAAGATGTGTAAAGCCATGCCCCCATGTTCATTTAGCTGCTTTTTTGCTCAGTGTCCTAAATGACTTTTCCAGAGTTCTAGATGTTGCTTTCTCAAGTGTGACACCTGCACGTCCCCTCTTAGCAGGAGACCCACATAACTGCCGGAACCTATAAGTCACTGGTGAGTCATATGCAAAATTAAATCAATTATCTGAACACAGGAGATTTGAAAATATAATTTGCACATTAATTTGCATACAAACGTGACTCATAGTTATGGCATCACTGACACCGTAGGCAGAATGAATAATTGCCTGCTTACATTTAAAAAACTGTGAGATACGGTTAGGAGTTTTTCTAGTCCAGAACTTCTTCAGAATGTCACCGCATTATACTGGAGTACGTGACTAACCATACACACTAAATTGTGGAATCATCATGTAGACACAAGCGAAATTGAACAGAAAATTTGGATTAAACGGGGTAACCTGAGTTTTATTTCCATGACAGAGTGAATTCAATAGCATACTTACTATGAAAACAAAATCTCATCTATTTCATTTAGCCGTTGAAGTACTTAAATACTGCATTATTAAAAGGCCCTGAAAAAACAGGGCCTTTTAATAATTGCTAATATAGAAAAAATTGCTAATATAGAGTGATACTGATAGTTTCAGTTCTAGATATATTAAAAATATTGTATTATATGGACGTGAAAAAACTACAAAAAACAAAGGGCCATAAAAGGCCTCCAAGACGCAAAGCCCTTAATAAAATAATTATTGTTGCACTTATAGCCTCAGTACGTCGGATTAAGGAAGATAGCTAAATGTATCATCCGATCACTAACATGGAAGAGAACACAAACATATATAAAGAGCACAGAAATGGGCCATAAACTGTCATAATAAATGCAAAAAATATACATTATTTAAAGAAATAAAATTTTGCGTCGTGTCGTAGTCCGTTAAGCGCTTTTAAAATGGCAAGCAAAACTCTGATTCGGTTGAGAAGGGTCTAAAACCCCACCCTCGGGCTCGCTCTCGCTACGATAGGTGGAGACTTCACGCGATGCTGCTGTCCTGAACGGCTGCTCAACATTTTCCCGACTTGGAACAAGCTGCTGTGTAGCTGGGGGCCGGACAAGGGTTTTCAGAAGTTTTCTTACGGAGATCTCCCCGCAAGTGAGACACCGGCCGTTCGAATTCTGTGAGGTAAACAATCCGCTAATATGTGATCTCCATTCCGGAGAACCCTTTAGTTGTTGTACGGGTGCATTGATGACTTTGGCGTGAATGCATGACAGTCGTCGCTCTTTCTCCGTTACAAGCCAGTCTGAATCCTACAGTATGCTTTCCTGAGACGAGTACGGTTATTCGTTGTTACTGGAGAATGAGATATGAAAAACTTCGTTGCCTCTGTGTTAGTCATTGGGTTTTTTAAAAAGAGGAGCAAATAACGTTTTCGCGATGAGCTCGGGTCACTTTGCGGTGATAATCGCAGCGTGTAACTCTAATATGAAGCAGTGTCCCTCGTTGCAGATGCGAAACATCAGGAGCTGCTAGAACGACCAGCTGCGCAATTGCGACCAAAACTGCCACGCACGTTATTACGTTGCTACAGCTGTTCGTTGAACACTGTCTTTTTGACCGTGACAAAGGACAGCAGTTTGAAAGTAGATAAGGACACTGTGACAATCAGGAGAATTTCCCCACGCACACGAAGCACCCTGTGTTATATGCAGCAGTGTGACACACACCGGGGTGCTTTGTGGTTTATATGCAGATGAGTTGTTGACTCATGCGACAAGCCTACTATATTTAACAGATGCCATCATTATTCATTCATTCATAATTTTGTCAAATCTCTCTTTGGAGCATGTGTTCATCGCTGACCCCGACACCATCTTTAGTAGCTCACTCACTGCATAAAATCAGTTAAGCGGTCTAATGTGTTGAGGTATGGGCGGATTGGTGTGAGGAGCATTCGATCAGAAATTAATAAGCGATACATGGAGGTGCCACACCTACGTCAGATTCACCTGCACCTATATCGTGACGGAGAGCGCCAGCCTTAAGTTGGTCTCCAAGAGCTCCCTAGAAGCGGTCTCTAAGAGCTTCCTAGAAGCGTCGCGTGCGTAGTAAGAGATTTACTGCGCGATCTTGTAATATGTAATACGACGGGCGATCAGATGAAGTAGCTACGGTTACAGTCAACTAGAACTCGTCGTCCTCGTGGAGACAGCCGTCAGTCAAGTTTAAAGACGTATGAGTGTGTTTAGATACTGCATGAAAGAAAAGCGATAGATGTTCCTGTTTTTACATTATTTTATGCTTAGATCCTATTATCGGATAATACTTGTTAAAGAAACATTTTATGTGCATTTGACATTGCCGAAATTCATGCATTGCTACTTAGGTGTTAGAAGAAAAACTGTTGCCATGGAGGCTCGGGAAACCGACTGGTTGATTGATACCCGACATCGAAATGTGCAAATAAAAAAATCTAGGACAATTTTACTGAGAACAGTTGTGTCTAACGTCAGATTTTCCTTAAAACTCATTCGAGTGAGATGGTCTCATAATCGTTGTTTTTCATATTGTTATATGTGCTGTCCAAAGAGCTGAATATTCAAGTGAAATTTTAATTGGTAGGCTAATAGAAGGGTCATGAATTTGTGATCTTATTTTTGGTGCAGATATTGTGTGTTAATACAGTGTCTGTTACATCAGACTTAAAAGAGAGTGTGTATAATTGTAGATGTGTGTGTGTGTGTGTGTGTGTATGTGTGTGTGTGTGTGTGTGTGTGTGCATACGTGCGACTGTGCATTTGGGTGTGTGGGTGTACTGTAGTGGCTTTATGATTCGTGGTCGGGAGGCAGAAAATTGTTTGTGGAACTCTTCCTCACTGCTGACACTTAGCCTGACTGCGGGAAGGCACCAGTCTTTGCATCAGACACCACCTCAGGCCTTTGTGCTTAGCTGGAGTCTGGATATAAACACAGGGCTTTACAGGTTTGAGTATGTAATGCATACTAAGGTAAAATGCGTAGTGTATCTTTTAGCCATACTTAACTGCATAATGCCTTTTTTCAGTGTGTGTGTATTTCGGGCCTGTTTTGTGAAATGTCTAATGAAGAACGAGAATAATTTGGCAGTCAATCAGAGTTTGTGCTCTGGTTGTTTTCATGTTTGTTTGAAAGTCCACAGACGAGCTGGTTTGCTTAAACTGGTGTTGCTGCAATGTATATTGGGATTAGTAGAGTCAAAGCTGTTCATTTTGCTGTCCAGTCAAGCAGCTTGGGTTAAAGATGATGGGACTGTAATGGCGGAGTGTGAGGGGCAGTCATGAATTAAAATTCTATGTCAAAATCAGAGCCATTTGACTGTGCCCGTACCACCATGCAACTGAATTACCACCTGCCTATGCTGCCTGTCTTCTGTCATTTTTCCTGTTCATCAGTGCAGCTACTTAGGCAGTTTTCCAACGTTTGGCAAAGCTCCTGCAGTATGATTGGATGTTAGAACTTCTGCAGATCTCTGGTGCTTCAAGAGATCTGTTCATGCATATTCCCAGTTTCACTCATTACCATGTTTTGTAGAGGTCCCATAAGTCCTCATGTTTTATGCATGTTATATGCGTGGTTTATATATGCTAACCTCACAGTCAGATACCAGTGACAGGCTCTTGGTGATTTCAGTGGGTAATAGGCTTGATGTAATTACTGTGTGTAAGGGATGCGCAATCAATAGTAACCCTTAGCTTTAATCTGATTTATTTGTAACAATAGTTATGTACCTCTAAAGCTGGGTCTGAATTACAAAAAGGTGTTTCAAAGCATAAAGCAATTCGAAAATAATAAAGACATGAAACCCACATATTAAAAGGTTGTGTTACTTTTGCTTCAGAATGATCGTTTTAGACTGTTTTCAGTCTAAACTGCTTGAGTGGAATAGGACATATGCCTGCTGGCACATTTAGGGAAAGTGTAGACAGAGAGAGGCTGAGAGGCTGATGCAGGAGCAGCGATGAGATCAATGAATTAAATCATGTTCATAATGCGCGTGTGGACTTATAACAGAGTAGGTTATGTTCATAGTATTCATATAGTATTGGTTTGTGATGGGTTCATTCATAATACAGTGTTCCTAAAGGTTTGTGGTGGTTTAAGGCATGGTTGTAATATTCCTAAAGGTTTGTAATGGGTTAAGACATGTTTCTTAAGAGTTAGGTCATGCCTGTCTTTACACTGTTTACCCTCTCCTAAGGGTTTGTGGACATAGAGGGCTAAAATTTAAGAAGCGGTTGCGGTGCCAGAAGAGTCTTTGTACTGAAGTGTGTGTTGCATTTATATATGTTCTGTTCTTGATTTTATTTTCTTTGATCTGCATTGTTCTTTGCCTGTGATGACAACTGTGATGTATCACTATGCATTTCGTGAGAAAGAGTGAGGAGTGTGTAGGAAAGATAGTGAGGTGTGTTTCCTCATGTGTGTGTGTGTGTGTGTGTTTAGTGATGGCTGACTGAATTAGGCATGTACCAATATGTACACTCATGGAGCAACTACGGTGACTCTTTTATTCATGCGTATGTCTGTTCGGTGTGTAATTTCTGTATGTCTGCTTGTGAGTTTGTGTGCTTGAGAGTGCATATTTGTTGTGTGTGTGTGTGTGTGTGTGTGTGTGTGTGATAATGCATGTTGACATTTTTGGTTCTGGTCCTGGCCTTTCTTGTCAGACAGTGGTGTGTACTCTACATGCTTATATAACATCCTGCTTATTACACAACCTGTCAGTTTGCTTCAACCCTTTCTTATTGCTTTGACGAGGATTTTCGCCCCATGCTCCAGGCTGTTCTGCTGCTCTACTGGAACACATGATCATCTCCACTGCAACAGGAAACACGTTCACATGAGCATGACAAAATTGAGCCTCTTCAGTTTTGTGTGGTGGATGTGTATGTATGTGTTTTGTGTTAGTATGCATCAATATGCATTTGCGTGAATGTACATCTGTGCGCCCGCACATGTGCGTTAATGTTTGTTTGATTACAATATTTAAGTATTGGATGGTTTAGCTAAGCTCCATCTTCAGACAAGCTGACAGGCCTTTTGCTAAATCCTGCTTAAGATGCTGGATATATACCTTTATCACTTATCATTGCTTTGCAGATGTAACAGGCATTTATGTTTAGGCCAAAAAGCAGAGAAGAGCTTTAATTGTTTGCATAAGAAAACACTCATCTTAGTGCATGAATAGCTGGATCGGACTGTACAGTCGTAGCCTCTGTAGCTATGATTTCTCCTCCCAATATGTAGGTGTTCCAGGCAAAACAAGGGGCCTGGAACTGGGCAGGCTTTTAAAGGACCCATGGGACAGGGTGTGTTTGTAGTGTAAGTGCCTTTAGCAGATCGAGTCCGAGCTCTTTCCAGACACTGATTCAGATGTTTTGGGAGATTGTATTCTCCTGGCGCTGAATGGACTGATCTTGCTGTTGTGTTATCAGAGTGTATTGCAGTGATATTTGTGGTCAGAAACCAGACTGCAGCCAAAACATTTGAGAACATGCAAATTAAAACATTCTTCTCTGCTCAAGTAATGGGACTTTATTTGTTTTTTGGCTTTTAGATTTGTCCCATTTGTTCCAGTATCCAGTAGTGTACATGTTAATTCCTAAACGTCTATGTTAGTAGGCAATCCCATAATGGTGTAATCCATAGGGATTGGCAGCCCCTCCAAGATTTTCTGTAGTGGTGTATCCCAACAAGATTATCCCCCTGAGTCTGCAGTAGTAAACATTCCCCCTCATTTGGCTCAGAGTAACAAAATTTAGTTTGAACAACCGCTAATGTCTCTTGCATAGTTTAATGTCTCTCATGCTTGGCTGTGTATGTACTTAAGTGTTTGACTGATGGAAAGCATAAAGGTTCCCTCGTGGCCAATACTGTTAGCAACTCGTACACTGTTGAGGCGAGATCAACATTCTTGGCATGCAGCATGGGACAGCAGGAAATGTTAGCTAGTTTAGTCAACTCCAAGCAGCTGCTCCAAAACTGAGCAAGCCAGAACACCTGTTTGAGGTTAACTGTGTAGTTTTCCAGTCCGGTGGATCTCATGGTGACTGAAAGATGTCATAACTAGTCTGGAAACCTGATGTCCAGACCAGGCCTCCACTAGGGCCAGGAAGTACTGCTGGATATGAACACGGCCAATCGGTCACCCATTTGCTTGGTATGTCACATAGCAACATGGGAAAATAAGGGTCTGCCACTGAGAATGGTTCAAGGGTCACTTGTCATAGACTGGAACTTGAACCTGAATACCCTTCGTAGAGCTCACACATGCATTTTCCTTTGGGATATTGTACTTGGTAATGTAAAATCTGACTGATTGTTTTTAGCTTGCATTCTTACATCTTACACTGTTAACTAGTAAATTAAAAGGTGAACAGTCTGTTGCAAAAGGTTAACACCTATATAACTATGTAACTACAGTCACTAAATAACTGACCATTAGTCAGTTATGTCTTCTCTTCCCCCCCCCGGTGTTTAGAGAGATGAGACATGTGGTTCAGTGTTGTCTGTAAGCCATCAAACGTCTGGAGGCAGATGCAGCTGTGTAGTGTCGTTAAGTATTGTATGGCTTGTATAGGCTCTTGTGCAAATGAATTAAACTGTTAAAAACGCACATCATAACAAATTAATTAATTCTTTTCTGTTAAGACGACACGTTGTACAAACTTTATGGTTATTTAAGAAAGACATGAAGCATTGTGGGTGCTTGTATTTTTTAAGACATCAATAAGTCAAACAGGATGCTGCGCTGGGGTTAGTAAAGTACTGGAATTACAGTGTACATTCCACCTTTCAGGATGTGAAGCATATATGAATCATTTTAAGCCACACTGGATTTACCTTGCTCTCATTCGTATCCAGAGTGTAGCAGGGTTCATGTATGTTAATGGAATGCACAGTAAACAGTGGTGGTGCCTCAAGTTAACTGTGTAGTCCAAGCTTGTGTTTGCAGAAATAACTACTTCACTTATGCAAATAAATAAGAAAATGCATAAATGAATAAATTCACTTGGTCGACTTACAGAATCTTAGTTGACCCAGAATACTACGACTGAATTGACTTAGAGGGCCAAGTTTTAGTGATACTAATGACCAATATAATATGCCCTGCAGCTATGGAGTGGGAGGTCTCTTCAGTTCATAGAGCACAACACTGCTTGTTTGCTTGTATATGCAGCAGTCATTAGCGAAACCATTGTGAACTCTCACCTCTTGCATGATTTCTTTGATCTTTTTTCATTTGCTCTTTAATCTTTAAGTCTCTCTCTCTTATCTGCTGACAGGTGTTGACAGAGTTGTTTGTTCTGTGTTGAGTTTTTCCATTAGGTTTTACACTAGAAGACCAGCAAACAGGACTGACATATGGTTGTGAGTGTGTCAGGGTAAGAGCATATGTGAGAGACAGAGAGAGAGAGAAGGAAAGACAGAGAAATCTTGTTAGCATCTTACAGGGTATATATGCAGAATATATGTGGAAATGATGTGAGTGTGTGAGGGAGGGAAAGAGATATGTGATATGTGTGTGTGTGTGTGAGAGAGTGAAGAGAGAGAGAGTGTGTGTGTGTCTGTGTGTAGTGACAGCAGGGATGAGGTTTGGCTGTTTATACTAGTGAGCAATGCGATGATGTTTTCACTGTAAGACAGCATCATTTACAAAATGTCAAAGCTGTTCTGTGACCTTCCTGACCCAGTTTGGCAACATGGTTAAAACAAGATGGCTGTAGATCTTTTACAGGGTGACAGTCAAAATAAGATGATAAACTTAAAACAACCTCTCACCAACCTAAACTGCCATAACCCAAACAGGGCACAAAAAGCATACTTAAGATGAGACTTTTTTCTGTATCTGTCCATTTTCAACCACACACAGATTACCATCCAAAACTTCCAGCTTGGCTAATTAGAGGAATAAAGCTAATGTCATGGGTGGCCATCAGCGCCTGGCAAAAGAACGTCCCACCATCAGCTTTTCATCACTGTGTAATGATCTATGCTTGTTCCAGTTAATACAATTCATGCTGGTTATTAATGTTATCAGGTGAATAGGGAATCCTTTGGTATACCTGACAGTGTGTGAGTGAGTGATGTGTCCTCTGTGAAGGTGCTTCAGTTTCCTTCCCTGGGCCGGTATTTAATATTACAGATGATGGCTGGTCAGTATTGTCATATTTTAGGCACTGTTATGTTGTGAATGATAGTGCAGGTGGCTCTGGCTGTGCTAAATGTGAATGTCTGTAGATCAGTGAGATCAACACTGTACAATGCACAGAGGTACACAATAGACGACAGGAACTGTATGATTAGTGACTCTACATTCAGCCATTGAAGGGATCTCATAATCATAACACTACACTTGGGTAAAATGTCAGGTCACGATTGGGTATGAGAAGATACAATTCACACATAATGTGGTATTTTTGGTTAAAAACATAATTTAAAAATATGAGTTAGCCTAAGGAATGACAGGTTGGCAAAATAACCATGTTCTTTGTTGTCGGTTAAAGTTGGTAGGAGATTTACCTTAAAAATGTCACCCATTCACCCTTTTACACATTCTGGAAGACATGTTGGTATTTGCATTCTCAACTACATGTGTGTGTCTCAGGCATTGCCATTCTAGGGAGAAATGATCTCGTTTCCCAGGCTGATGTGTTTGTGTGCTTATCAGAAATGTCAGTCGGAAGGGTGACGTCGGAAGGGTGAGGCTGTGGATTGCTTTAGCACACTCCTGAGCAGATGTGACCTCTGCCTCACTTCCAGTGGTGTGATTGCTGCCACAGCAGTATTATAGCTTTCTGAGTAACACACACCGCTGCACCCTGGTGGTCTGGAGGAGATATACATAATGTGATTGTTTGGGGGCGGGGCTGCTGTTTTTAATTGAAGGTGATGGTGTACCACACTGGAGGGAGAGAGAAAGAGATAAAAAGAGAGAGATTAAGACAGAGAGAGAGAGAGAGAGAAAGAGAGACAGATGATGTGGGACAGAGAGAGACAAATGGTGTGAAAGAGTAATGGAGGGGTGGATAGTCTGAGTGAAAAGGAGATAAGAGAGAGAAATTGATGGAGCAAAAAGGACCTGATTTGCTGCAACTAAAACTGTGTTTCTAACAGACTGATCAGTGGTGTGTGTGTGTGTGTGTGTGTGTGTGTGTGTTTGGTAAGTTTACAGCAGTCTGTATTTAATCAAGATCTATCAGAGAAAGGACTGTGCAGGAACGGTCGAGTCAGCAAAATCCTGTTATTTGATATTATATGACTGTAGTAACAAAGTTTCATATCTGTTCCAGTGCCGACTCCCCAACAGCAAATACTAAAATTTAATAAAAACTGATGATTACTTTAGTCTACTGAAGACATGTAATTCACATGGTAGAAATCTTTTAGGCTTAAAAATGCATATACAGTACAATTATTGTGTCCTGTGAAAAAAATAAAAAATAAAAAAATATAT
>JAOXYF010000005.1:18781115-18815191 GCA_028565775.1 Sternarchorhynchus goeldii | reverse complement strand
CTCTCTCTCTCTCTCTCTCTCTCTCTCTCTCTCTCTCTCTCTCTCTCTCTCTCTCTCTCTCTCTCTTTCTTTCTTTCCATACAGTACTAGTGCCTTGAACTGACTGCTGCTTGTCTCTGTCCATCATTCCCTTCTCATTCCATCTCTCTTCTTTGTTTATTATTCCTTCTTCTGTTCATCTCTCCTCTTTCCCTCCTCCCCAGTCTTTTCTTCATCTCTCTCCCTCTCCTTCTCTTTCTCTCTCCCGCATTTTTCTGCCTTCTTGCATCATTCCACCAGGACCAATCCCAGTTGCCCCTGCTGGTGTGATGAGATGTACTGCTGGGTCTCTTAGGCTGCTGCGGTCCGTCAGGACACTGTCCTGCTCACATCCCGCAGGCCTCCTTACACCCTGCAGTCCGGCCCACGTCCCGCAGTCCTGTCTGGCATTATGTCATGTTGTTCATGCCCCCCCAGACTTCTAGTGCTGTCTTCTTTGTGGCACTTGTGAGAATGGGCTACGTAGCTGAGCGAATGACGAACAAGTGGTCCTGTCTCTCCTGGGCCCAGTCCGCCCATGGCTACGGAACGACTGCACAGTAATTAAAAATAGTATTTCCCATAGAGAGCATTTCCATGGGGAAAGCTACACTACCCCTGTTGAGAAACGATGCCGTTTGTGCAAGAGTGACCTTTCTGTTGATTGCTGGACTGTAACAAGAGTGAAATTTTATGACTGTGTATTGCAGAATTTTATGGCCGTCTTTAACTGGTAATCTTTGACTATCATGGAGAAAGGAAATGCCTCATGAATGGTGGTCGGCAGCCTTTCAGACAGGGCTACACATTGTTTGACTGATGCATTCAGTGTGTAATTTGCCTCACTAATCACACCGATCCATACAGATGCTTAGAAACGACTCAGACGTCGAGAATGTAGTTTGCATAAACTAATCCAGGACTTTATAATTTCCCGTTCTGGCTGCAGTAATGCCCTCTTTATTGGTCTCTCTGCCAGAACCACTGCCAGCAGTTTGGAAGCTAAGCAGCTAGAACTCTTAACACACACCAAATACTGAGCACACATGACCCCCATCCTTGTCTAATCCCAATTTCAATACAAATTAGTCTTTATAGCCTTCAAAGCCCTATATAGTCTTGTTACTCAACATCTAGCTGTCCTTCTCCATCCATTAACATCTGCCTATACACACAGGCTCTCTGGTTCTGGATTATTTGCAGTCTCTAAGTTTAGATTCTCCTCTGTGGATAGCAGGTCATTTAGTGTGGTGGCTCTCAACCTTTGAAATTCACTCCGGCACAGTT
Organism: Sternarchorhynchus goeldii; assembly: GCA_028565775.1. Classification (NCBI taxonomy): domain Eukaryota; kingdom Metazoa; phylum Chordata; class Actinopteri; order Gymnotiformes; family Apteronotidae; genus Sternarchorhynchus; species Sternarchorhynchus goeldii. Next base: position 18,813,886 of record JAOXYF010000005.1, on the reverse strand, counting down.
TCTGTGACATCTTGTCGATTTCATCAAAATTATAAACCCATCTGTTCTCACAGAGCTCTCTCTGTCTCCATCCAATCGCAGATTAATAATGTTGTTAATATGCTTTCTGCTCCCTTCCCTTATAATCAGTGTGTTAAAGTGGCCCTGCTGTTTCCTCCTATGTACTCGTGCTCAGCACCGAGAGCAAGAAGGTTCAGATTATTCATCAAGGAAGTTGAAATTAACTGATTCCGAAATGAAGTTTTCATATAGAAATGGACGATTTCACAGTTATCGTCAGACATGCCTGGTAGACATTTTCCAAGGCAGTATATTAGCTCTTTGACATTTAATTCTGTTCATTTAAAAATGATCAACTATAGACTGGGTACAGCTATCCCACTGCCTTTGTGTTTTGATGTTTTAATAACACTTGATCATGTGATCATTACTTGGCTGGCATTAATCTCAGGTTGTTGACGACCGTAGCTGAACTTTAAAAGGTCAGTGAGGAGGCTGTTTATTTTGTGTCTAAGTTCTTGAAGCCCTTGATAAGAAGGGTAGAGTAGCTTCAGCAGGCATGAGGAGCACTGTGATGGCTTTGCTTCAATTTACTCTGCTTCACTCCAAAACTACAAAATGTCTCTGCTGTTTATCACATTTTTACATTTACCACACTGGACAGACACTCTTATCCAGAGTCACTTACAGTAAATGTGCTTCCTGGAAATCAAGCTCATGGCCTTGGTCTTTCTAGCACCATGTTCTACCTGCTCTACTAGAATATGGAAAATATTACATATTCAGACTATACACTCTCCACCTACTCATTAGAAATGCCTGTCTTATAGGTGTATTTTTGTAAGTTTTAAAGTGAAGTTTAGACAGTCATCTGCTCACCTGTACACTTTCAAGAAGTTTCTAATGAGGTGACTTTCGGTTTTTCTGCACTAGCTCTGAGTCAGCTAACAAAAGCTTTCACACCTGATGAGTTAAAGCAGGCAGATCAGAGTAGGGAGCACCATGTGCAAGCCACGTAGGCTATGATTAAGTATGTAGCCCACAGTGAATCCATTGTGTAAAGTGAATCCATTGTGTAAAGAAACTAGAGTTTAGTGGAATGAGGACAGGGGCTTTACTTAGAGATAAACAATGGAGAGAATGCACTGCATGAATGTTTGCTCACGGTGCTGAAGGGCTGTTCTGCTGTTGTTTTTATTCTTCAGTGTCATCATGTGCATACATGTAGGATTTATTTTGATTTGATTAAAAATGCACATCGCTGCAGAGTAGAAAATCCTCCATTAACACCACAGCCGAGGATATTCTGAAATAACCTGGAATCATTAATGCAGAAAAACATTCCTCATTCGCGAGTTCGACTGTAACATTGCTGACATTAAAAGAGTAAACAAATAAATAAAAGCCAAATGCTTTTTCTATCATTTAAGGTTTATGGTGTGTCCACGTTCACAAGTTTGAGTGGCCTTTCTCTGGACATTCCCTGGTCAGTAAAGCCTTAGTCAGAGAGTTGCTCTTTGCTCCACTGAAGTGCCATCCTGCTCTAATGCCCTGCTGCAGTTTCTCCAGCAGTTTCCTGGGAGACTAGCTGTGGCTCTTCTGGGCTGGCGTGGTGAGGACTGGGGTAGTGTGTAAAGGTGGGTTTATATTTGTAGTTCAGTTCCCTTGGTCTGGACCAAAACAGAAAATGATGCAACATTGCATTGCAGTCCTGGTTAGGTTAGCATTCACACATACGTATTTGTAATCAGTTTAATATTGATAGTCATGCATTTGGTCACATATGGATATGGTCACATCCTGAACAGCTTTTATGATGTATATTTAGAGACAATAATTACGTGAATGCCAACTGAACTAGAACAATTCTGTGCGTAGAGATAAATGTGCGGTGGGTTGGTATTTTAACCACTCAGGAAGAGCTAGCAAAATGCATTAAGGGGGCAAATTCCTTCACTGCATTAAGTGCATTTTGAATATTTAAGCATTTTTACTTGTGTTTTTCTTTCAGTAAAGTACAGATTTATATAAATGAAGTATTTTACCTCCTCTTCCAGTAAAGTACAGATTTATATAAATGAAGTATTTTACTTCCTCTTACAGTAAAGTACAGATTTATATAAATGAAGTATTTTACCTCCTCTTGCTCCACATTTGTTCTCTGCTAATTTTTGCACCTTGTGACATCATGTCCGACGTTTGGCCCGTTTGGTGCCTTTGGGCCATAGTGTGTTCATACTTCTAACGAAGTGCTCCAGATTTAATTTGGAAGCTGACCAAGACTAACCTGCTTGGGGGCTTTGGAGTGACCCAGGGTTCAAAAGGCAGTGTTCTCACTCTAACAAACTGAACCAGTGCAATTGCACTGGGGTTTGTTTTAATCAAACCAAAGATATCGTCAAACCAAAGATATGGGCTGACTGTGTAAAGACTGTGATTTCTAAGTCTCTTTGAGGCAGGTATGGGCTGGCTCTGAGGGACTATGTTTTATAAGTCTCCTCAAGGCAGGTATGGACTGGCTCTGAGGGACTGTGTTTTATAAGTCTCATTGAAGCAGATATGGGCTGGCTGTAGGGGACTGTATTTTATAAGTCTCATTGAAGCAGATATGGGCTGGCTGTGGGGGACTGTATTTTATAAGTCTCACTGAAGCAGATATGGACTGGCTGTGGGGGACTGTGCTTTGTAAGTGTCACTGAGGCAGGTATGGGCTGGCTGTGGGGGACTGTGGTTTGTAATTCTCGTCGAGGCAAACATGTGCTGACTGTGGTTTGTAAGTCTTGTTGAGGAAGGTATGGGCTGGCTGTGGGGGGAAGGTGATTTGTGATTCTTGTGGATGCTGCTCTGGGCTGGCTGTGTGAGGACTGTGGTGGCAGCTCTGTACTGGCTGGGTGATGAGAAGCATGCCTAATGGGTTAAGGACTTTGATGGATGCAGATAACAGATTCCTGCTATGACTTTGATCTCTTTCCATCTGTCAGATTTGGGCTGAAACACTAAGGGTGCTTTTAAAAACTACCGGGTGCTTTTAAAGCTCTGCGTTTTCCTGCTTTTTCATTATCGCATGTGCACATACTTTTTATGTAGTTCCAATTTTTTTTAATGACACATATGTGAGTTATGAAAAGTTTTTAATTATCTAATTTAAATGTCCCCAATCTCTAATATTGTACTGCTGATACAGTATTTTGTTAATATTATCACAATATAGTCATAGTTACCTAAAAAAGCAGGGTTGAGTGTGATGATGCTTGTGCCCAAAAAGGGCATGTTATCAAGTAGTAGGAATTTGGCTCAATACCTGGTAAAGTGGAAATCTGTGTAGGTCTATGAAGCTCTTTCACCCCTGACAGAAGCAGTCATTTTTGGAGGCTCACTAGCTCACCAGCATGAAGATCTTACTGACTGCATGGCTAGTCATCAGGTTAAATAATGAAACAACCTGTTTTGGCTGATTTTGATAATGCGTTTGACTGGCAGCAGACCTAGAAAACGTATTCAAACCATTTATAGGAAATCAGTCTTTGCAGCATGCCTTCAGTCCTGCCCACTAAATCACTGTGTGGAGTTTTTTCTTACTGATACAGAATTTAGTCAATGGACAAGGGCTGAATCAGACTAGGGTGGCTTGTGGATACAACACCGTCCTTTTTCTCAAGGTTGCACTTGAAATTGTCTCAATCTGACGATTCGAAGGTGAAGGTTACAAGGCACAAATAATGAAGTGGTAAATGCAGAAAGTGACACTAAATTCCCAGTTGTTACTCTCTTGATCCTCGTTGACTTGTTTTCTTCTACATTTAACAGTAGGAACCAGTAAGTATTAAATACAGTCAGGTAAAAAAAATTAGGACACCCCATTAAATATTTAGTTCTTTATTGAGAAGTATGGACATAGCAATATTTGATCTTTCAAACAATATCTATAGATAAAAGTAGTGCAATTACATCACCTTTAAATGAAAGAAAATAGCTTGTATTTCCTCTTTTGGATGAAATAACCACAATTAGACATTTTCTATAGCCATCTACCAGTCTCTGATATTGACTGGAAGAAGGTTTTTCCCACTCCTCCATGCAGAATTCTTTCAGCTGTGTGGTGTTTGAGGGATTTCTTGCATGCACGGCCACATCACTCAGTAGGCATCTCAGTAGGATTAAGATCAGGGCTTTGACTTGGCTATTCCAGAACTCTTCATTTCTTTCTTTTGAGCCATTCCTTGGTGGATTTTTCTGGAATGTTTTGGGTCCTTGTCATGTTGCAGGGTCCACTCCTACTTCAGCTTCGGTTTCTGCTCAGATGGTCTCACATTTTCCTCAAGCACACACTCATACAGTGTAGAATTCACAGTGGATTCTATGGTGGAGAGTTTGTCAGGCTCTGCTCCAGCAAGGCAGCCCCAAACCATGACATTTCCACCTCCATGCTTCGCAGTTGGAATGAGATTTTTGTGCTCAAATACTTTTTGCAACAAACATGTGCCCAAATAAATAAACTTTGGATTTATTTGTCCAAAGCATATTGTTCCAGAAGTGCTCATCTTTTGTCTAGGTGTTCTCTGGCAAACTTTAGTCTTGTCCTGATTTTTGTGGACAGCAAGGGTTTCCTCCTTGCACTCCTCCCATGAAAATCAAACTTGTGCAGTCTCTCTCTGATGGTAGATGCATAAACTGTGGCAAGAATTACCTGTAAGTCCTGTGGTGACAATTTAGGATTGTTGGAGACTGCTCTTGGGCTGAACCTGCCAGGACAGCCTGACCTGACCATGTTGGCAGTTGTTTTAAATGCTCTTCACTTGTATTTCACAGTAGAGTAGCTGATTTCTAATTGTTTTGAGATCTTTTTAAATCCATTCCCAGACACATATGCATATACAACCTCCTTTCTGAAGACCTCAGAGAGCTTTTTGGATCTCATCATGGTGATGCCACTCACTTCAACAAACAAAAGCAAACCAAACTAATGTCTGAGATTTAAGACAGCAGCCTCCTCCAAAATCCTCTCCATCCATGGTTTAATCATTTTCAGCTGATGTGGTGCTTGTGATTCTAATTTTAGGCATTTTAAGTAGTAATAAATATGGGGATGTCCTAACCTTTTCCTTAGAAGAAAATTAAATTTCTAATAATTATGTTCTACAAGTTCTTCCATTCCTCAACATTGTTAAAACGAAGATCAAATGTCCACATGTTTAAATATGGTAAACAAGAGATTTTCATGGAGTGACCTAATGTTTTCACATGACGATTTACCATTTACTAACATGTTAACTACATGTTAAATGACACGCATTAGTGTTGTAAAACAGGCTGTATTATAAAGCGTTACTGAAACATCTGGTAGCAGGAACCAAACTGATAAAGTGGAGCTGCCTTCTTCTAAGCCTCCAGACACTTAGGGGTGTAGAGTGTCTACTAGTTTTGTTAGTATTTTTTTTTTGTTGTTGGCAATTGCATATTGTTGCAGTAGCAAGAAAACCCTTTTAGTTTTTGATGTTTTTGATTCAAGTTAGAAGCTAATTGTGCCTTGTTTGACCACCATAAATTTCTCTGGGAGCTTCAAATAAACAACCCCAAGCACATTAGAGTTCAATGATAATTAGGTCTCAACTGTGAACAACCCAGGCATTTTTCTACTCTCTAAAAGTCGTTATGAAGTAGATCTTTTCCAACAACCACGATATCATCATGATTTGTGGTTTATCATGTCTCAGAAGGATGGTATCTCTAATGACTTCAGTAATTAAATGACTTGGGGAAAACAGTTGCATAATTGTAAGCTGTGGCATGGAAAGAGATGGTCACTGTTTAGGAAACAGAATCTCGTTATTCAGTGTGGATCTGGGCTCCTGCAGGCCACAGAAGTGTTTAAATCCATTGTTACATAGTCACCAACATTCCTGTTTATGTGACTGCTGATTTCTAATAGTGAACTTTCAACCAAGAATCTTCCTATCTCAGAGGACATTTCATGGCTTTGTGTTTCTCCTTCTGGGCATACCCAAGCATTTGTACTCTTTTTGTGACTGGAGTACATGTAGTTTAGACACTATCTGATCTATTTTATAAGGTTTCAGATTAAATGAGCAATTTCCAAATTAGTGTCTTGTTGTAAATGGTTGTTTTTTTCCCCTCTGCCATTTAGAACGTTCATTCCTCAGTGTAAGGAACGCAATGAAAACTGTTTTCACCTTTTCACCTTATCTGCAAAAGAATTAATTTGCACTCACCTTCAATTTGCTGTAGTTAATCACACCTGGCTGCTTGGCTTGCTCCATCTCCTGAGATGATCGCTTGGCAGGAGGGGGGAGAAACCGTGTTAGGGTAATTACTATGTGTCACCGCCAAAGGACGGTGTTTATTTAAAAAAAAAAAATCAGATGACTGCTTGAATCCACAAAAGAATACAATGTAGATGCTAGCAGCAGTAATTGTAGTTTAAATTCTAGTCATTTCTTTATGCCTGTGCACTCTTCAAGTGGTTGTGCATGTCACTTTGACCTGAATGAATCTGTGGTAAGGATGAATCTGTGGAAAGGTTGAATCTATGATAAGGTTCTGGATTATTCAAGTTCTTGCAGCAATTTACGTTTTTACATATCTGTTAGAACAGATTCAACTGTTTTGAAAAGATAATAGATTTGTTATTTTAATGGGCTGTTTGAATGTTATGCCTTAATTTATATTGATTATGCATTTGGGTGGATTTGTTCAACAAATCCAATTTTTTGACAGGTAAAAGTAATTTCACAAAAGTGTTATCAGACCCCATTCAGCGTACCCACACTCTTTCTGCATTTGGGACAAACTGTCTGCCTGTGTACTGGTCCAGCTAACATTCCCGGGGAAGCTATGGACCTGTCCTATTGAGTGCAAGCCTTTTGATTAATCGTGCTGTCACGTGTAGGCAGAAGCCTCGGGGGCTGATACACTTAGTACGACACCTTTTGGTTTTGGGGGAGCTTTCAGTGGTGATGGCAGGGGAGGGGTAGCTCACCCCACAGCACCATCCAGCAGGCTCCAGTTCAGAAATAATGGGCAGTAATTATCATCAAATTTAAGATAAAGCATAAAGATTTGGTTCCTGGTCCATGGTGTCTCTCGGCTGTCTTAGCGAGGCAGATATCGGTGGTATTTCGTTCAAAGCATAACAAAGAACAATAATAATGAAGGAAGCCCAAAAACGGACTGCAAGCAGGTGCAGTTTAGTTTGTAAGACCCTGGTGTTTGCTGTAACAAAGCCTTCACAGAAACACAGATTGATGTCTACCTCCACTAGGGGTGGGCAGTATGATCGGATATTATTATTGTGGTAAAGTCTGCTATACATTTCTTAGCATATCAGGGGGCTGTGGGCAGTACTACTACAAACACTGATCGGCGTGTTTGAATAAAAAAACACATACAGAGTCAGTATTGGTATTGGTATCACACACTCAACTGAAAATTACATTAATCTCATTGAAAATGAGATTAGATATTTGCACATTATGCTAATGCTAAATTCTATTTGTTTGTTTGTTTGTGTTTACTTTTTCCCTCCTGTTTCATAATGGGTTTGCTGTGTTCCAGTATAAATTGCATCTGTAGTGAGATCTCTCAGTGTCTGTTTCACTGTGTAGCACTTTTACCAAAAAAGAACCTTAACAGGAACCCAGTATTGTCATATGTCATAACTGCTGGCATGCTGGGCATGGGACATTTGTTTCCATGAAATCACAGCTGAGGAAAGTTCCTCAGCTTATCTGACAGCTTTTTTTCTGGTGCTGACACATAGCTGATTATAGTTAGCTATAATAGCTGTCCATTTTCTGATAGCTAGCTACAGGGCATGTGTGGGTTTTGCATGGACATTTATTGGTTTTAACAATATGAAATGTGTTTATTATTGGTCACAGGCAGTTTTGTCATTCCTGTATGATGTAACAGGCTTACCATATCAAAAGCTGCACTGGGCCTGCTAGCACCTGCATTATGTAATTTGTGTGCAGCTAGTAGTAAAGACCAATCCACCATCTGCTGTAGGCCAGAGAGTCACTCTTCTCCACTGTGATCCAGACAGAATTTACCAGTCATGCGCCTGAGCTTAAACAGGCATCTCTTCTTATTGGTGGAGGTCAACAACATGTGAAATTAAAGGCAGCTGTAACACGTTCACATTCATTCAGAGCTGCTGCTCTTTGTCGAGTGGCTTCTCGAGACACTGTGGAACTCCAGCCCTATTAACTCAACACAGCACCTGACAGATAGGCCAGACTGAATCACTCCCTTCACCAGACTGCACTGTTTAATAGACAGGTACTTCTCGGAAGCGAAGGGAAGCGTTCTGTCTGCGGTCTGCTGGTTTTCTGACTCTTTTTAGGTTTCGCTGTGGTGTTCGTCATTTACTTCCTTTGCGAGGAAGACCTTCTGGAAAATCTCCACGCTGACATGGAGCTCCATGCTTTCCCGGGTCGCTGGCTTTTCCCTTTTGCCACATTGTTTGTTTCTTTAATAACCAGGTGTGTGGCTTTGAGTTGAGCGATAAGCGAAGAGCCGATAGTCTCCAAACGAGGTTTACGCTAATTAGCGTGCCTCTCGCAGCTCACGCAAGAGGAAGACTCCCTGACGGGTGTGTCTGGAGACAAGAGAGGCGATTGTTTTGAACAGGCACAGCTTGCTGCATCACGAGCGGCAAAGACGCGTATCCATCACATCCACCTGCTGCATTTTCACGGAGGCCACTAAAGGGATCGGATTATGGGGAAGACAGATGAAAAAGCTTCTGTTACCCTACCGATGGGTGTTTGTGTGTGTGCGCACGCATGTGCACGTCTGCTTTTGAGCCTATTAGAAGTGGAGGGTTATTCCAGTTTGTTAAAGCTGTTGTTTGTGAAATGGGAGACAGCAGGAAATTCAGAAGCTCATCCATCATCTCCTTCTCCTGCTTATTAGCTAGCAAGGCTTCAAGGGGATATCGAGCATCATAGTTAGGAGCAATTCTTGATATCAGTGCAGTTTTATCAACTAAATTTAGCTGCAGATACCAACGTCATGCTGCCGCTAGCGTTTCTGAAGTGAGTGATGAAAGGAATTTTTTTTTCCGCCGTGGACGATCATCCTCGTGGCTTGTCTGGAGGGAGGCAGCTTTTGCCTTTGAAGTGCAAAAGCGCATCGTGGTGCTGAAAATCGTCTGCCACCACACAGAGCTGTACGTGATTTCGAACGTGTCCTGAGCAAACCCTCCTTTCAGCCTAAATGGCCCATGAGAGTAGTGTGAAAAGAACAAGGGACGTGTCAAATCTCCTGTGCAACTGAGAAAACCTCACTCCCTTTGGAGAGTCTTGTTTTTTAAATGTTCGTAACTAATGACACTGCAAAGACTGTGTCCCCCTTTTGCTTTACCTTTGCCAGAGATCATTTGTTACCTGGCCTTGAAATGTTTGATGATTTTCTCTGCAAAAGGTTCTCTTTAATCTCCCCAGGGCACTGTTCTTGCCAGGCAAAGGTGGTAGATAAGCGTGAGGACAAAGAATTACCTCTTGCTGAAGAGTTCTCAGGTTTGACTCTTGCTTTATATTCTCATGGCCTGTGCATTTTAACATTCTCTCTATTATAGATTAACTAAACTGGCCTTTGGTGGGTTTTGGGGCTAGTTTCGAAACATTAGAGGGTCATTTAGTGGATCTCACAAGAGTTGTAAATTGTGAACTGAGTCTAATAATCACTTACAAGTGTACCCAACTGTACTCTGCAGTGCTGCTTGGTGTTTTACAGAGTGAAAAAATGTTCATCTACTGGTCCACCTCATTCTTCATTTAGACATAAATCGGTGCCTAGCTGGTGGTCTCTAATCTGCCAAATACTTCAGATCTGTTACTTCCTCCTGCCTTCCACTTTCTGTATGTGTTTAATCTCTCCCTAGGGGCGATGTTCCTGATATTTTCAGTAACAGTACTGAGTGAACGCTTCAAGATGGCTTCAGCTGGCCTGCCCTGAGGGTTTTGTCCCTTGATTCCTCTGTTTAAGAGGGCTGTGAAGTTTATCTCTGTACTCTGATTGCCAGATATCTTATGTTCCTCTCATCATATCAGAAAATAGTGCTGGGCTTTGACTGATTTGCAGCTGCATCCTTTACCCTCACAGGGACCTTACGAGCCCAGCATATCATATTGTTCTTAGGCCTTTCTTTCTTCATTCTAAGCCATTTTGAAACCAAGGCACCATTTATAAAACCGTTAATGGTGATCTGATCTGTTTCGAGGTGGTGGAATACACTGTGCCTTTCGACTATGTCTGAAACTCCAAACCCCCAGCGGACTGATTTGTGTTTACTGAGGTTTAAAGCTGCGTGTTGCAGTGGGCGAGGGAATTGTGATTGGCGTTGGGAGTTGTCACTGGCGCTGGGAGTTGTCATGGCTGTGTTTTCCACCCTTACTGACATTGCTTTGTCAGCTGCAGAAAACACAGTGACGGCTCTGTTTGAATGCAGTTTACAGTTTAACCTGACAGGTCCTTGGCCCTGGCAAATTCACGAGTCACAGCTTGACTTGTGGCACAGTGTGCTGCTGTGGTTGATGGGTTTGACTGTTTTTTTACTACCGATTGCACAGGACCCTGACACAAGACACACCAGCAATATCTCCTTCTCAGTTACTGCTGCTCTTAAAAGCATATTAAAGGAGCTAAATTTTTATTTGCACTTTTCACAAAGGAGCCTTATAGGAGCCACAGGTGTAGGTGTGGAACCGTCTAACACATAGAGGCTGGGTTACTTATAAGGATGTTATAAATAATGACAGACAGGTTTAACATGGTTAGTATGATTAGATGACAGTGTTCTTTTAAAATGCCTAAGCAAACAAACACAGTAACGATTTAATCACAAACTGTTGTTGACTATGTTGAATTTTATAACCAAATCTAACACTAACTTATAACTTCAGCACATAACTGTACTGCTAGCACTAGTGAAATGTGTCATTAGTATTATCCAAGCTGACACTATGTCTCTGCACAAAAATCCATGCCACAGTAATAAACTATACAATATACAACAACATCAGGCCTCTCGAGTCCTTGCTCATAGGTAGTCAGTAGTATTTTGTAAACATCTTTCTAAATTACTATTAAAATAATACTTTTAAATAGTTCTATTTTGCTTTATCTTAGTTAATAAAAATCTAGTTTACTCCCTGATCTGTGTACTCTCGGTAAAACCGTAAATAGTTCCCCATATGTGTAACATTCTGGGTAAATAAAACTCATCCTGATTCTGATGTTACTTTTAGTACTTCTGGTTCTATTTTCAGTGCAGCTAGTATATTTATATCTATCTGGAAAAAACAAACAAACAAATAAAAACATTGTGTAGGTCTGCCACTATCACAGCATCTCTGCCAGAAAGATCTCGCTCGTTTCCTCCATCCCTCCGTCCCTTCACCCATCTGTGGAGTGCAGGGTGTATATCCGGTTCTGTAATCAGAGTCCAGGTAAGGGGAGATCACAAAATCCTCAAATCAGTTCCAGGGATCTTGCAGGCATGCATCCGAACTAAAGCCTGGTTCTGCTGCTGTCACCATAAGCATGTTGTCCCCCTTGTCTACAGAGACCTCCCTTTCTAAAGAGCTGTCCTTCTCCTCTACAGAAAGCTCTGCCTCTCCCTTCTCTATACAGTCCCCACCTCCAGAACTATTTCCTTTCTCTACAAAGCCTTCCGACTTTTCTACAAACTCTTTACACAATGCCAGTTTACCCAAATGTAGGCCTTGAGCAGCCATGTTTGAGTGGAGATAAAAAAAATGCAGTTCTAGTGTAACTATGAGTGATCAGTGACACATGTTTTTTTCAGAATAACTAAATTACCTTGCTGGTACAATTGACCATATCTGTAATGATGTTCCCTAAACAGCAGGCTGGAGGTCAAAAAAACTGACAGGCCTGCTGGTGTGGCATTGTTCAGTTCCAGGAGCTCTGAAAACATCTTCAAATGTAGCACCGGGCCCTGCCAAAGGAGCTCTGTGTGTGTGTATGTGTGTGTAGGTAGGGTTGGGAAATCGCTGAGTTACAAGGAACCTGTCCACAAGCATTCCTCCCTCCCAGCACTGCACAGTTCAGTGTTTCCTCATGCGCTTATTTTCATACACTTCATCTATTTATCACACTTATTATGGGCTGAGAGGTTGGGCTCTCTAGTATTTTGTTATGAAAATTGCTCTAGAGTCACTTCCTGCCATAACACACCTGACTTAGCCCATCAGTTAATAACCCCTTAGAGCAGGGAGCTCTGAAACGCCCAGGTCAGGACGGGAGTCTGTAACAGGAAAGCTAAAACAGTGTCTGAGGGACTTGCCAGGGGATATGTGCTTACTGAGCAGGTCAGTGGGATGTGTATGCGTAGCGTTTGTGTGCAGCACAGTTCAGCAATATTTTAAAACTACTTTGAAAGGAGTCACTTTCTTTAGAGAGCTAAGCCATAGAAGTCCTTTCTTGTTCCCTGCCTAATTTACATTAAAATGAAACATTGTTTGTATGGCTTATTTTTTTTTAAAGAAGTGTCTCTATTAGACTAGGAACATCCAGCTGACCACAGTCAGGCTGGGCTGGGAGACTAGCGGCAGTTCAGCAGTGTGGCATTGACGTGTGGGTGGCATGTCCCCTTATGTTTGCCCTCTGGGGGCCCCTATGTTGCTCGACAGTGCTGTGCTTTACTCGCAGGAAAACACAGGCCCTTTGGAAAAGGGCCAAAGCTAGGAGAGGAACAGAAGGAACGCTTAATGAAAAAGGGTGAGTTAGGGTCTAGAATAACTACAGCATTTGAAATGGATGGCAAAGATGAAGCGGACAGGAAAGAGAGGGAGAGCCTAGTGTAGCGGACATGGTTCTGCGCTGGTTCAGGAGGCCGATGCCCTTCTTTAGAACAATGGTCAAAAAATAGACACATCCTCCCATGTTTATGTTGTTTCCTGACTTCATTATTTCAAACCTTCTATTAGAGCTCTTTACTGCAAGCACACACACACACACACACACACACACACGTGCTTTCTCTCAAGAGAGAACTGAACAGAGAGAGAGACCTGCTATATCACTAAAGAATCTTTTGAATTGAAAAACAATTGTCAAAATAACAATGAATAAAGGTCAATGGTGCTTTTTGTTGTTAGCATGGTATAAGGGCAATGAGATTAATGGACATTAATGGGGTGAGAGAAAGAGCTAATAGAAATGATTTTAAATAAAGAAGAGAAGAGAATAAAACATACTATAAACATCAAGATTGTAAGTATTGTAGGACATAGGGAAAAATAACCCTACATTGAATATAGGAATGGTAAGAGTAAAAGTGTGTGTTCCATGTGTGTGGGTGTGTGTTACATTTGTTTGTTAGTTTGGGTGTGGTGTTTTGGACACTAGCAGTTAGATGCACGCTTTCCTGCCAATTTTGACCCTGCTTTATTTCTTTTCTTTCTCCAAAAACAAAGGCAAATTTGCAATTGGAATTTTTAATGTGACAATTCTGGATGTGTTTTCAAAGTTTTTTTTTATTTTTATTTATTTGTTTGTTTATTTATTTTAACAGATGCTGCATGCTTTGAACCTTCCATAGTGCTGGCATAGGCACGCCTCTTTTGCAACGACACGCCTGTTTTGGCACAGCCCCACCTCTTTGGCACTGCCCCACCACTTTGGCACAGCCCCACCTCTTTTATAGGTTCACCAGTCTTCCATCTCAGCAAGAACATGTCCAGCTGGATGCCCCTAATCAACTAGAGATGTTAATTAAAGTGTAATATGATTGTAATGAGATTAATGAGATAAGAGTAATGAGTGAGTAATGGAGTGAGAATAAGGGCTAATAGAAATGATTTTAAATAAAGACAAGAAGAGAAAACACATGCTATAAACATCAAGATTATAACTATCGTAGGACATACCGTAAATAGGGCAAAATAAACCTACATTGAATGTAGGAATATTAACTGTAACGTGTGTATGCTGTAATTATGTTTGAGGCCTTCCTAAAACCAGACAGGTACTGTGGCCAAACTGCTCAATGAGTCCGTACTTTATCAGCTATATGTTTTATTTCAGTCACTGAGGTCAGAGCGTTTGTTCATTTCTGAACACTTTGTGTATGTCATAGTAGTGTGTGACACATGGCTTTATTTGTGATGCACATTATAATGACAATTTGAATCATTTCAATTTGATATAGATATTAATGAGGAATAGAATCCATGGTTTTTTTTTTGTTTTTTTTTTTACTTTGGGTTCTCTTTCCTGCAGGACTTTTAGCTTCGCTCTTCTTAGATTAAGGTGATTTTTAGATGAGGCCTTTCATGAATTTTGAAGAGTGAGGGGAATCGCAATAATTCAGCACTGCAGGCAGTGTTCACTGTAGGTTACCGTTCCTAAGGTTCAGGTGCTTAACTTTAATGTTTGTACCTTAGAATAGAGCTTTCCTTTATGAGTGATGTCATATTTGCGTAGTGGAGAATTGGCTCTGTGAGATGCACCCAAACCTCTGATTAGGTACTTAAACATGGATTTACTGATTTAATGCATATGATATCCTACGTGCTTCCTCCAATGTTCAATAAGTATTAATATTTGAACTCACTTGTTTATATTTGCGTACATTCCATACAGTTGCTTATATATCAGAATGGTTATGGTTAATCTGTATATTTACTTATTGTGTACAATTGTTTATATTGTGTATGGTTGTTTATGTTATGTACAATTACCTATAGCATGAGTCTCTAATGTGAAGCAGAAAATGCTTGGTTGAGAAGCATTTTGTTTTGACAATCTTAGGCTTCTTGCCTGGTGTCTGGGTGTGGCTGTGTTGTTCCAGCAGGCCCAGGCTATGCTGCTCATTTGGGGACAGGAGGACCAGGTTGCCTGTGCGGAGCAGGAGGTGTGTCATGTGGTGCTGCTCTGAAGTAAATTCAGAGGGAATTCTGAGGGAAATTCATTAAGGGGAATGTTGAATGATGATAGGCTTTGGCAGCAGCTGATTCTCCCATTTTATTCCCAACCATTGCACTGTAGTTGTACGTGTTAACTGATATGATAGTTGACTGGGTTATTCTGCTGACCCAATGGTAATCCGCACCAACGATATGTACGTGTGTGTAATGGCTCCTGTGTGAGGATACAGCAGTGTTATCACATGATTCAGTGATGTAATCACAAGATGTGTCAACCTCCACCTTGATGTTTTTCTGCTTCTCTGAGCCTTGTGGGTAAAAAAGAAAACCTGTAGCTTGAAAAATGAAAACTGAATTAAATATGAAAATATGACCAAGATAAAAGATTATGACATTTGCTGATTTATATATAATGTTGCTAGAATCAGATACATCATAGGGAACACACACACACACACACACACACACACACACACACACACCAGCTTGGCAGTTTATTCTCTCAGGTTCAGAATTGATTATATTTCTGTTTATTTGAATTCTGGCAGCTTAACTGATGGGACCGAAATTCAGATATAGGTCTGTGTAAATACTTATTCACTGATTCATATCTGCCATTAAACACATGCTAACCGTAAGGAAACATAAATGTTTCATGCATGATAGCATATGTGATCCATATAAATGTTATCCTGTGCTTCTGTCTGTGTGAGAGCAGTACACAGCCCATAGGGGGAGTGCGCTCAGTCCCGTTAGTGGAAACCAGCTCTGACCCCTGCAGGTTGCACTGCAGCAGCTGGTTGGAACAGAATGACAGCCTCAACTTGCACGAAACCAAAAGGTCCTGTTTGCTCAGTCCATCCTGCAGTGGGAAGTAAAGCTACAGCACTTTTGCTTTGACCTTTCAATGACACATTTCCAATTTGTGCAAGTAATCTTGTTATTTTAATGCACTCTCTTGTACTCTGTGTACTATAATGAAGTCCTAAGTCATGCATATTTTAATAATATTTACTTAATGGATACACACACCCATCTTCAAGAGTATTTTTCTAATGACACTTTATCATTTTGAACAACTCTATGCTTTAAGTGCGTTTTAATTAAATATGGTCTCTGAATGCTGTTAGCAAGACAGTGGAGGTGTCTCTCTGGAGAAAACTATTTTGCTTCTGGTGAACAGTTAAAAAAATTTTTTAAACTGCCTGTGTGTGTTCCTATGATGGTAGGAAAACTAAACATTTTAATACTTTATTAACTGTTCAAAAAAAGCATAATAGTTTTCTGTGAAGATTTTATTTCAAAAAGCTTTTGGTTACTGAAGGTTAATTTGAGGTTACGTTTAGATATAAGTGGTATTACTACAATATTACAGAAGTCAATAAAATGTGTGCGTGCATGTGTGTGTGTGTGTGTGTGTGCATGCACACATGTATGTATATGTGTGTGTGTGTGTGCCCGCTTACTCAGTTTAGCTTTAATTAACGGTGCCAGAAAATGCAGGGCGCATGGCATCATAACAATTAAAAAAGCAATTTCCCAGATGCTTTAAGTCGTCAAGAGGCAGTGAGAGATTGGGACAGACAGCTGAGGAGAGAGAGAGAGATAGAGAGAGAGAGAGAGAGAGAGAGAGAGAGAGAGAGAGAAAGTGACTGGGCGAAAGGAAAACAGTGATTAATTTTAAGTGGAATGGATGAAAGGGAAGGACACTGGAAGTAACAAAGATGAGAGAGACAAAGAAGATGAGAGATGATGAGTCGAGTTAGACGTGTGCCACCTAAATTAGAAGCGTTATTTCGTGAGTAGCTCAGTGTGACTTACGTCAACCATACTGTTCATGCAGAAGCTGTGTTGACCGGCATCATTGAGATCAGAACTGAAAGAATAAATGAAACGCATCAACTGATGTGATGAAGAAGTAGCTTTTTTATTTCTTTGGCATGTTTGTAAGGGTGGAGTCTTTAGGTGGAGGAGAGGAACAGGTAGGAGTGAACAGATGTCACAGTACTGGTGGTGCTTTTGTCAGAATGGACACAGTAAACCAGCTGAAGTTTTTGTGTATGTGTGTGTTTTCTTTAAAACTTCAAGTGTTAAATTAGGGCAATCATTGTATTATTGTATTCACTGTATGACTAAGTTTTAAGGTATTTTAATTTAATGCTGTGAATTTAATTTTGTTCAATCTGAAACAAGGAACATATGTGGTCGTAGTTTTTTACAAGTTGGCACTCAGTAAAAAAAAACAACCTCTGTCACCCAGCTCACATTTCTGTAATATTTCAAATCTCTGTCATGTGTATTATATTTTCTTATTACATCTGGAAACCATGTCTTTGAGGTTTCTGCAGTCTTTTTTTCTGTCAGAAGACAGTGTCACCCCTTGAGATTGTTTGACTGCTAGAATCTTTCAACTTCTGCCCATTATTCAGCGTTTTTATTCAAAAGTGTTGTTTAGCTGTAGCTGCCAGCCATTGTTAGACTACAATGCCTCCTGTCTGTCACTCTGTGTGAATTCATTTCAGTAGTTCTGTCACTCTGTGTGAATTCGTTTCAGTAGTTCTGTCTTTTGTTCCTCTTATCCCTCATTGCCATGCAGTTGCACACATTCAGCAGGAATCCTCAGTCTGGCACCTTTATTCAACAAGCAAGTTTGGATTCATCCATCTTGTAGAGTTTTGAATCTTGAAAAAAAAGCGTGAACATCCCAGGACTTTATATCACAGATAAGCAGCGATTGAATTTACTAGGTCAGTACTGTAATAGACTATTTCTACAAGAATCCTCAAAAAATTTAAATTGCTTTCCATTATAAAGCTCAAACCGATCAACTGGCAACCAGTTTCTTTGCCTGCATGTCTTACTGCATTACATTGTTTACTGTACCTGTCTGAAGCCATTAAGGAGTTGAAATGTTTCTAAATCAGTAACTCAAGCCAATTACTGAAAAACTGAATTTAAAGAATGTACAGCCCGTAGATGCTTGCCCTGCTCCTCTAGTAATAGTGAAGTTCTCTGTTCTCTCCTGTGTCCTCGGGCACAGTGCAAGTGACCTGTTTTACCATCGCTCCTGTGGAGTAGCCCTGTCCTCCTCAAACCATCTCCCCACTACCACTGTCCTAATTACACTCATGAATTAAGCATCAGAGGGTATAGTCTGACACAGCACCCACTTCCCACGCTCCCCTTGGACACCTGTGCTTGTGCTCATCTCTGACGCTGGCATCATGGAGCCTCTGCTTTCCTTCCTGTTGGACTACAAGGAAGTACTCAGGACTATCAAATAATACTGCCTTAGAGAAATTTGTGCAACATTTCTCTTCTGCAGTATTATTTGATAGTCCCAGGTTTGTTCTTTCCTTTCAAATTCTCGCATGTTGTCACTTATTTAATAAAGGATCATCTGCACAAACAGCTTTATTTACAGTCATATAATGCCATCCAGTTTTACAAAAATGCTGAATGTTCTAAGTGGCCTTTAACAATTTTAAAACAAGCTAACAGTTAATTATATTACTTGCAACAGTGAATTGTAGTTAATCACTTTTTGGAGTTCACTCAAATTAGGAATTCTGTGTTGCAAATAGCTTGTAATTGTTTAAAAATTCTCTTATAAGACATACTTAATAACGTGGCAGGTAAGGATAAGCAGAGAATGCTTCTAACGTGCCTTGTATTTTAATTTCGGCCATCAGATGATGTCTGTGTATAAAACTTAAACAGCTGCATTACATCTTTATTTTCAAGATGTAATATTTAAAAATGTTTGTTCCTGCAGAAAAAAATCATGACACCTTCATATTGTTACCAATATTATTTATACTCACTAAACACTTTTATTAGAAGGATCCTCTGCTTATACTTACCGGCCGCATTATTAAGTATATATAAGTGGTGTAGGAGATTATTAAGTATATATAAGTGGTATAGGAGATTATTAAGTATATATAAGTGGTATACGAGAGTTTTATAGGCAAGTAATTAGAAACTATTGTAACGAACAGTTCATTAGCCGCCCTCTACCCAGTTCATCACTGTTTCTGAGCACATGATCGTGGGTGATGGATTATTCTGAACAGAGAGAGATCACAATGGCAGAGTGTTGGTGGAATGGTAGTGTGTGCTGAGCTTGTATGGAGTGGTGTGTACATTGGTGTCACTGTTACTGCCAATGGGTTGAAAGTGGCCTGCAAGTAAATTAAGGTCAGCAGAAGTTTTCTTGATAAAAACTAAGCACTGGTGCAATTCTAGAGAGATTATCTTATAAAACTATGCATGGCAGCACTTAGGCTAGAAAGACATGGATTTATGTTGCTGTGAGCCTACATACCCATAAAAGCATGAACATCCTCAGTACTGTGGGGATCTCTTATGTAACTCTGGATAAAGGCATCTGCTAAAGGTTGTTAATACGCCTAACTGTACAACTTCACCAAGGGTATTTGTAACAAAGTGGCTGGTGAATGTATAAATAATATATTGTTCCATTACTGTTGAACAATGTTGGTCCTAGTATTGAATCTTGAGGCTTTGCTGCAAATTGATTGGGAAAAAAAATTGTTTGTAACTGAAACAACCATTTTGAATTCAGCTACTGACAGAGTTTCCAACAAAGGAAAATGATCCCCATTGTTGGAAGTTTTGTTGACAGATCAATAAACAAAGCCAAACAATGTTCTGTGTGGTCCAGATATGTCGACCAGATTAAATTCCCTGAAACAAATTTGAGGGGTCAAACCCAGACAAAACTTGACCATGTTTATAATCCTTTTGAAATCCTATTCCCAGTTATATGTTTCTACATCTCTTTTCCTGTTGTGTTTGCAGACAGCCGGCTTTCAGACTGGACTGTGGAGATGTCCATGCAAAGTAAGTTTGCACAAAAGTTATCCATGCAGAATGAGTTTGTGCATGTGTTTATCAAGTGTATATTATGGATTACACCAATAATGATTTACTTACATTGATATTGTGGTAGATATTAGTGTCCATTTAGCCTTGATCAAGAAATACTCAAAGTCTTACTATCATTTTTAGTGTTCCTGGTTGGGGAGAGTATTTTTTGCAGCATAAACAATTTTCAAAGAAGGCCCTTCAGCCAGAAACCCTTAAAGTTATTAATATGGATCTCGACATCTGTCACTGGTAATTAAAGACAAGGAAAACAACCAACTGGTGACTAAAAAGAACGTTTCCCCGTTTACATTTATTCCCAGTTAAAAACAGGTGGTTGTTGTCTTATTCAGGAGCTGTCAGTTGTGTTATTTGTATTCTGGCGCAGTTTAGTGAAGGTCAGAGTGTACCATCATCTTGCAAGTGCTGCAGCAGGGTGACTTTGAGTAATCACTAATGTGGAGGGTGAATCACTGATCATTTGATGACTTTGACTAATCACTACCGGGGAGGGGTGCACATACTGTGGCGGGGTGGATCAGATCCTCTCTGTCTGCGCGCAGTGACTGAAGCTGACGGGGCAGTGAAGGTGGCTGAGTGGCAGCACACCTACTACGCCGCTGACTCCGGGATCCAGTCCGGGGCCACCACCATGCACGACGAGGACGAGACAGAGGCCGACAGCAGTGGTAGGAAGTTCAGTGCCAGCTGCACCGTGATAGAGAACAATGCAGGTTGGTCTCTCTCTCTCTCTCTCTCTCTCTCTCTCTCTTTTTCTCTCCCTCTTTCTTTTGCTAACCTCTCTCTCTCTGTCTACCTGCCTCTTGATTTCTGTACTTTTCTTTTTCACTCCGTTTCTCTGTCAAACACACACACTCTCTCTACCTCCTACCCTCTCACAAAACCGCTTTAAGTGTTGATTTGAAACTATAAACTACAAAGCAGTTACCGTGGCATTAAAACACAATCTGGAGGATGTTGTGTGTCCTTCATTTTACAGGGTCTTTTAGAATTTGTTATACAGCACCCAGATATTTTATGAACTGCAGCAGTCCAGTTAGTGCTGGTTTAGGCAGGAACCAGAATGTTGACTTTATTATGGCCAGTCTAAGCAGCATAGCCATTATGTGCTGCTGAGATTTGCAGAAGGCAAGTCGATAATCCAAAAATGGGTAACAGATAGAGCAATAACGCAGGGAACTAGGAACAAAGAGACAAGGGAAACTCACAGCAGCTTAGTGGCACAGGTAGATCTCTGTAAAGGAAAACAAAAGGAACAAGAATATATAGAGTTAAAGAAGCGCTTCAGCATTTTCTATTTATTGCATCTGCTACATATCGTTATTTACCACTGGCATGTTTCCTAGTACTTTGAAAGAATGAAAATCGACTTGAAACACAAAATGGAAGCTGAGTGGCAGTTCTGGATAAAAAATTATTATCCGTGATATTTGACCGTACACTACAAATGCAGAGACGTAGCGGTAACTGGGGGGCATTTGAAGGACCAATGGCAGGGGGTAAGCTGGGGGAGAATGTCCAATGGCAGGGTGTAAGCTGGGGGGGAAGGGCCAATGGCGCAGGGTAAGCTGGGGGAGAAGGCAGGGAGAAGGTTGGAAGAGAGGGTGGAGCCCCAGGCAGGAACATTTGTAACAGTGGTTATGTACTGCAGTGATGTGCACTACGTGAGAAGAGTGTGCTCAGACACTCTGGCTAGCATCTGTGACTTTCATGAACAAGGCACACTGTGAGGAGTTGAGACTTTCAAGGGAAATTAATTTTCCACTTCCTGAGCCTTTTGCATGGCATTCAGGGAGCACAGGATTAGTGGCAGGGGGGCCCAAATAACCCCAGGGCCCGTGGAGGGCTAATCTGGTCTAATCAGGTCCAGCAGAAGAGCAAGTGGGGATTCTTCAGCAAAAATCCCTTGTAGTATGTTGTTTAAATACATCCTTCAAAGTCATAGCACCCCAATACATTCGTTGTGTACTCAGACACAGTTCTTAACCTTTACTTTAATGACAGTAGGGCCTTTGAGGGGTATGGGTGAGAGAGACGGGGGTGTAGGTGAGAAGATGAGAGAGACAGGAATGTAAGAGAGGATGAGACAAGACAGGTGTGTAGGGAAGAGGGTGAGACAGACAAGTGTGTAGGGGAGAGGGTGAGAGATGGGTGTGTAAGTTAGAGAATCAACTGTGTAAAGGAGATAGTACCAAAGCGTCTTAGAGCAGCTGGTCCAAGTCCTTTGCAGCAGGGCACAAAAGCAGCCTTCAGCACATGTGTAAATACCGTAAAGCATTACAATAGTAGTATATTTTTTGATGGGGGTGTTAAGTAAGACTGATAAGTGTAGATTCTAAAATTCTGGTTGTGCAAGCAGAGGCGGTAGCTTGGTGTGCCTATTAAAAAGATAAACATTAAACCACAACAGAAATCAAAACTGTTACTAAAATTCCTCTTCCATATCAGTTTATAGGAAATCTGCCACAAAAACTAGTATTACAGACTATTATGGGAAGATGAGTTGTTGAGTCATAAAAGATGGGCAGCAAAGGTCAACATGGAATGATTGAAGCCACATTGACATGCAGAATGCCTTGCAGGTGGCTTTGGGTGTGATGACATCACTTCCTGTCCTACCCACAGACATGGAAGCGCAGTACACGCTCACCCGAGCTCAGCGCGTTCGTGCCGCCATGTTTCCTGAGACTCTCGTGGAGGGCGAGACGCCCGCGGTGACCACACAGAGCGACACCGCCCAGCAGAGCAACGTGCAGCGATTGGCCGAGCCATCGCAGCTGCTGAAGACCGCCATCGTTCACCTCATCAACTACCAGGACGACGCAGAGCTGGCCACTCGGGCAGTGCCTGAGCTCACCAAGCTGCTTGCTGATGATGATCAGGTAGTCCACACCCCCCGTCTACTGCTGGAAGGCCACGCCCACAAGGGACTAACCTCTCTGCACAACAGATGAGCACAAATGAGCTCCAGATACAGCAGCCCCTCGAACTGTTTTGTCAGAATCAAGAAATCAGCATTAGATTGTTTCCTTTGTGTCACCAGAATTGCATGTATGTGGGTAGACAGTAAAGTGTTTTTTAGAGGTGGCTCTGACTTTGGTGGTCTTGTTGATTGTATACTCATGACTCTTAGCTTAGCTAGGGGACAAAAATCCATTAAAAATCATTTAGATGTGTGGAGAATTTATATTACATTCAATAACATAGTGCATGCATTACCATTTTGGGAATGAAAATGGTTAGGATCGCCTCCAGTACGTTATGTAATTATGAAGCACCCAGCATGACTAAATCACTCACTCCAGTAATTGAGAGTATTTCATTACACCTCACACAGACACAGAGTTTTGATCCAACTGAGGTGCTGGTCCAAATGCTTTGCCACTTAAATACAAGATTGTTCTCTCCCCATCTCTCTCTCGCTCCCTCTCTCTCTGTCTTTTTCTCTCTCTACCTCCCTGTCTCTCTCGCTCTTCCTCTCTCTGTCCTCCTCAGTGGTGTAATATTTGTCAAAGTCATTTGCCAACTGAACCCATAATGCTTTGCCAAAGTAAAAGTACTGCTGGCTTCTTTGTTTGTTCGATACATCTGAAGAAAATTTCTGTGTGACATAGGAGTGTAAATACCAGCAGTTAGTCAGCTGGACTTCACAAGACTATGAGGCAAAAGCATTATTTTCACAAGAGTTTTTCTGGTAAGAAAAAGGGTGGCTAGACAGACAGAGACACTTACAGGCAGACATAGAACCAGCTACCGGCTTGTTTTGCACGTGTGCATAGGTATAGTTTACACTGCTTATCCATTTCATGGTTGGACTTTTTTTTTCTTGTTGTAACTCACACAAAAAACTGCTCATCAACAGCTGGTGTGAGCCGTTGTGATTGGGGAGGGGAGTGTTTGTAGTGGGGAGGTTGGTGTGAGCCGTTGTGATTGGGGAGGGGGGTGTTTGTAGTGGGGAGGTTGGTGTGAGCCGTTGTGATTGGGGAGGGGAGTGTTTGTAGTGAGGAGGTTGGTGTGAGCCGTTGTGATTGGAGAGTGGGTGTAAGTAGTCACTGAGGACAGTGCAAGCCTGTGAAGAGGCTACACATTATAAACTACACATTATAAACTACACATTATAAACTACACATTATAAACAGGATCTGTTTGTGTTTTTAATTGCTGTTGCTATCAACACACACAGACTCATAAATAAATGAATGTCAGCCACAGGACCTTCTGTGCTGCTCCAGCCCCTGATCTGTTTTTATGGTGTGCATGGAGAGAAAATGAATTTTACTGGAGTTAAACATCTGAAGCTTGTGTTTCTAACACCTTTGCTTTTCTTTGCTCCTTTTTTTTCTCATATTTTGCTTAAACATTCAAAAATCATATACGACATTTCAAATCACATATGACTTTAATACGACAATCAAAAAACATGACATTTTGTTACAAAAAAAAAAAAAACATGATTATCATCCCTTTCATATATAATAACGAATTTTATATTTGCCTCATTTCACTCTCATGAGTGAAAGTATGTTAAGCAGTATTTTAGTATGATATGTACCTTCCAGGGACACCCAGAAGAAAACTGCTTCGCCTTTCCGATCAGTTCTTTACGTGAATCCATTTCAGGTCCGGTTCCAGATGTCTGGAAAAAAACCAAAATCAAAACAAAACAGCAAAAGCTCTGAACTGGACAGATCAGAACAAGGCCTGATGCTTGTATGATCCAGTATTCATAACGTCTGGCTTCGTCTTCATAGATCCAAAGCTGGAGCACCGATCTTATACGCAGAGTAAAGGATCACTACTGCACTGCTAACAATATATGAGAATGTATAGTATTCAGTCAGCATTACACAATGTGTATAATGCTAACAGGCATCTCCTAACCTACATTCATTATTGCTGACCTTTCTGTTCTCCTCCGCTCCTCCGCTCAGGTGGTGGTGAACAAGGCGGCGCTGATCGTGAACCAGCTGACGAGGAAGGAGGCGTCGCGGCGCGTGCTGGTGCAGTCGCCCCAGATGGTGGCGGCCGTGGTGAGGGCCATGCAGAGCACGGGTGACCTGGAGACGGCCCGCTGCGCCGCCAGCGTCCTCCACAGCCTGTCGCACCAACGCGAGGGCCTGCTCGCCATCTTCAAGTCCGGCGGCATCCCCGCGCTCGTGCGCATGCTCAGGTTAGCCGAGAGGTAGGGGTGGAGGGGTGGAAGTGGAAGGGTGGTGTTGGATGTGTGTGACGAGGGCAGGTGGTTGGAGGTAGAGAGTGTGCATTGAACAAGAACTTTTTACCTACGTTACCAATATACCTACTAGTAATGTAGGTAAAAAGTGCAGTATGCTGGAACATATATATTTTTCTAGACACTGTGTGTGGATGTGCAGGTGTGCTGAACATATTTTGAGCTGCAGCAACTGATGCATAGCAAATGACAGGCTGCTGAATCGGCATGTTTAAGGTACAAACAGTAGAAAACAAATCATGGACTTGACCTCAGTGTTTGAAGGATAACACAAGCTTGACAAAAGATGGCTAGATATATGAAACAGTGTTTAGATGAAAGGACAGAGTGATCAGAAAGAAGTCAAACCCTGGGTCATTCTTTAAAATACAGCTTGTCTTTAATGTATAGATTTACGTATACAGGCTTCACAGCTACCCTGGACATGTTTCACATATGCTATGTTGACACAGTGATGCAGTTCTCAGCTTATACTTTTCATATTCGCGAGGAATAAAAACATTCCATATGTTGAGAGGGTGGAGTTTGGTAGATGGTGATAGGGAATGAGGGGGTGGAGTTTGGTAGATGTTGATAGGGTGAGGGGGTAGAGTTTGGCAGCTGTTGATAGGGGGTGAGTGGAGTTTGGTAGATGTTGATGGGGTGAGAGGGTAGAGTTTGGTAGATGTTGATGGGGTGAGGGGGTAGAGTTTGGTAGATGTTGATGGGGTGTGAGAGGGTTTGGTAGATGTTGATAGGTGGTGAAGGGGTGGAGTTTGGTAGATGTTGATAGGTGGTGAAGGGGTGGAGTTTGGTAGATGTTGATAGGTGGTGAGAGGGTGGAGTTTGGTAGATGTTGATAGGTGGTTAGAGGGTGGAGTTTGGTAGATGTTGATAGGAGGTGAAGGGGTGGAGTTTGGTAGATGTTGATAGGTGGTGAGAGGGTTTGGTAGATGTTGATAGGTGGTGAGAGGGTTTGGTAGATGTTGATAGGAGGTGAAGGGGTGGAGTTTGGTAGATGTTGATGGGTGGTGAGAGATGTTAGTATAAATTGTATATGTATCCTTAACGTCCTGTAGAGTGTATTGGACATGCACAATCATTAGTCATTATTGTACCAACTGATGTTTTATTGACTCACTGGATTGAAACTGGATGATCAACCAGCCCACTACTGCAATGAACTAGGGTTAATTAAGTAACCATCTGCTTTATTCTTTGATGCTCTAACTAATATTCTAAATACTGTAGTATTATACTGCTTTTACATGGCACCAGCATTATCTGACAGTATATGCTCCAAACACATCACTAAATCACACTCAGTATGAATTAACCTGACTGAAGCGAGTATTTTTTAGACAGATGGAACACATCTCCCTATAGTCTCACCATGGCGCAGATCGGCCGATCATCGGAGAACTGCAGACACCACTCTCACTGCCCCCCCACCCCCAACCCCCACTTTCACTGCTGAGAGAACAGCCTGGGGCAAGGTGCGCTGCGCACAGCCTGTAGCGGTGGCTGGACTCAAACCGCACGCTGTGTTATGGCTTGTCCTCATACACCTGCCGGCTTGCTCCGCCCCCTGCCACCCCCGGCACTGGCCACACAGCCTGAGGCCACCTCATTATAATGCTGCTCCAGTGTTTGCCAGACATGTATACTTTGTGGGGGATCCAGTCTGATGATGAGCAAGAATGTGACTGGGTTATAATTATGAATTATTAAGTTCATGAGTACATAACTCCTAATAAAACAATGTACTGTATATGTAACAATCTGTATGGTTGCCCTGACCCAGAATTTTCAAAGCAATTTAAAACTAGCATTTGGTAGACATTATCAAACACCACAAGAATAAAATTAATGCATTGTCATTTAAAATTTTAATCCCTAGTTCTTTTTTGTGTTGGTCTCAGTTCCCCAATGGAGTCGGTGCTGTTCTACGCCATCACCACCCTGCACAATCTACTCCTCCATCAGGAGGGGGCCAAGATGGCCGTGAGACTGGCTGATGGGCTGCAGAAGATGGTTCCCCTGCTGAAGAAGAGCAATCCCAAATTCCTGGCCATCACCACAGACTGCCTGCAGCTCCTGTCCTATGGAAACCAGGAGAGTAAGGTAGGAGTGTGTGTGTGTGTGTGTGTGTGTGTGTGTGTGTGTGTGTGTGTGTTTTGTGGAGCTCTAACTCCAACTGACAAATGTATTATTTTTTTGTTCTACTGTTGTATTTTCAAATTCTGAAAAGTACTTTCATACAGCCTTTATATTGTTATAACAATGGCACAAAGAATCCATATCGTGTGGGGTAATTCTGCTTCCTCTCCCATGGGGGGCTATGGTTCAAACCCCATCTGGGCAAGTACTCTATGCTATACCAAGAAGAATACTATGATGAGACTTGTAACACTACAGTCATTTACCTTTGTAACATGCTTTAAATTGTAAGGTGTTGCGAATACAAGTGTCTGTAAAAGCACCTGTGAGTACGGCCACATGTCGCATTTCAATGAAAACAGTCAATAAACGTTCGTGTTTTAGGTAGCTCAGTGCGCCAGTCCTTCAGATTACAGAGTTGATGCTGTGTTCTCTGCCTCTGTTTGCACTTTAGCTGATCATCCTGGCTAATGGCGGCCCAGAGTGTTTA
Organism: Sternarchorhynchus goeldii; assembly: GCA_028565775.1. Classification (NCBI taxonomy): domain Eukaryota; kingdom Metazoa; phylum Chordata; class Actinopteri; order Gymnotiformes; family Apteronotidae; genus Sternarchorhynchus; species Sternarchorhynchus goeldii. The sequence continues at coordinate 18,786,198 of JAOXYF010000005.1, read as the reverse complement.
GTGTCCATCATGAGGAGCTACAACTATGAGAAGCTCCTGTGGACCACAAGCAGGGTGCTCAAGGTGCTCTCTGTATGTCCCAGTAACAAGCCAGCCATTGTGGATGCCGGTGAGCAGACATATGTTTACTAAAAAAATAAATGTTTATTTAGATGCCGGTGAACAGACATATGTTTACTTGTGTACTTTGTGTGAGTGACTGTGTGTGCGGGTCTATGCCACCCACTTGCTAATGCATTAAAGGTGCATTAAAACTGGACAGCGTTCTCTGAAAATTCAGGCAAATGAATAGCCAAATGCAGGAGTGCTAGTGCCCTTTCATTAGTTAATTATTTGTGCAGAATTCTGTTAATTACAGGCTGGTCTTTCTTGTGTCTTTGTTTTCTTTCTGACTGGCTCTTTTTACCACCTTCCTCTCATCATAAGGGTTGGTATTAGGTTTAGTTCCAGGAAGACATTTTAGCATGTCTCCCCCTTCTTAGCAGGTTGGCTCTTGTTCTCTCCGTTTTGTTTTTGAACACAAATCTCCCTTTTTGGCAGATACTCTGCCAAACTGCTGCTCTGCATTATTCTGCACCTCTTTCGCTCCTTTCAGCACTAAAGAATTCAATTTATCTGCATAGGTTTCAGAATGCCTCTTTTTCTGCACACTGTGGGCGGTGTGTGGAGAAACCCATCCGCTCGTCCTCTCCACTAGGGAGCTTTTCAGTACCGCTGGACAGGTTCCTAAGTCCCATTCTGCTCCTCAGCCCACTCTGAGTTCCGTTAATATGTCCCCTCCACAAACCCGCTCCCTGTGTTTGGCAGGCGGCATGCAAGCACTCGGCCAGCATCTGACCGGCTCGAGCCAGCGTCTGGTTCAGAACTGCCTGTGGACTCTGAGGAACCTGTCTGACGCTGCAACCAAACAGGTGGGTTGTGTGCATTTAAAAAAAAGAAAATAGAAAAAGATTGCTTTGGTTTTGTTGTGTTTTCCTAAACGTGGTCTGTCTGCGTGCTGGGGCGGAGTGATAAGCACCTTCTCATTTCCGTCAGGAAGTCTTTGAAACATGGGCTTCATTTCAGTCTGACCACGGAGAAATGTTCTAATTTATTCTCATGTCTTTTTAGGCTTCATTCGCTATGAAAATGAATCAGAGCCAAAATGAAAAAAAAAATATATTAAAAGACCCTTTAGCAGCACCCAGTGGACATTTATTTGGCATAAAAACTGTTTCAGAAGAAACAGTCTTTGGGTATACGTTTATCTGGTCTTGAGAAAATTCTAGCACAGAGGTTAATATTAGGCTTACTTTTACAATCACAGTGATTTGCACCAGGACTCCAAAATAAAGTCCTACCACATCAATATCCTACCACTTACTACCAAAACAGGACTTGACCAGCAAAGGTGCCGTCTGACAGGGCCTGGACAACTTGTAAATTTACAGTTAACAAAAAGATAAATATTAGTTCCCTGGGGTTCCATGGTAAATCTTTTCAGTTAGTAGCGTTAGGGTTAGGGCTAGGGTTACCCTAAACCTGACCCTGTCCATATAGTTTATTTGTAACATCGTGCCATAAACCTATTAATTTGACCTATGTATACAACACACCTGAAAAGCACGTGGGTTCTGTGTAGCGTAGGGGAGAGAGCAGCTGCTATTTTGGATGCACTACACTGGAACAGGGAGAATATTTTTATAGGGAATGTTATTCACTATATACACAGCATGGCCTACATTCCTTTTCTGAAGCAGAGGATGAAAGATCTGTATGGCCATATGTATGTTGTACTTGAGCTGCAGATTCTGGGTGAATATAGAAGCTTCAATGTCTAATGCCTAAGTGTTCCACCCCTCCCCTCCCTCTCTCACACAGTTAAAGAGGACTGTGCACCACAGTTCACATATGCAGATCAGTATGTTTTTTACACACGAACTGTATGGAATACAGACATTTCTATACTTATGCTACTGTACGATAAAAGGCAGTGGAATCTTCAGAACATATATGAGATTGATTTGTTTATGATAAAGTACACCTTGTATGGGAGGTGTATGGTATTATTGCTATGGTAAACTAATGACTGAAAGTTGTTCTTGTTAAAAGTGTATTATTCCATATGAAATACCCTAACTAAAAAGTCTTTTTTAAAAGCCCCGGTCTCAATCTTCATGTTTATTTTTGAACTGTATTGAATCTAGTTTTTAAGGGGAAGGTGTATTCAGTAGGTTAAGAGAAGCCATTATTCATAAATCCTTGTCAATGAATTCAGAAAAATGTTAAATGTTCAAAATTATCCTGAACTCTGAGTATGGTGGAAGCTGACGATGAAGAAGTGTGTGTGTGTGTGTGTGTGTGTGTGTGTGTGTGTGTGTGTGTGTGTATATGTGTGTGTGTGTGTGTGTGTGTGTGTGTGTGTGTGTGTGTTAAGGTATTACAAGACTATTAATAGCAAGAAAAAAAATAAAGAGCAAGTACAAAAAAGGACAACCATACAACCTTGGCATTTGCTTAAATCAAAACAGATTTCAAATCCCAGAGCTCAGGAACAGTGCTAGGAGCAGCGCATGTCCAATCAGCCTGATGGTTTTTCACACTGTATTCTAACAAGCAGAGTTGTTTTTTTTTTTTAACTCATAGACTCGGTCTCTTTTTTGAAGGAGCCCCTTTGTTGTAATTTAGTTTCGAACAGTGGCATCCGTGTAATCAAGCTTCAACCCAGCATTAAATCAGGTTGTGGGCAGCTTCATGAGCGTCTGGTGACAGTCACAGGGTGGGGCAAGAGCTCCCTGTGCTTTAGGTCTGTTTCACATCAGCGACACATATTTGGTCGACATATTTGGTTTTGCGGTTTATTTCATTACGATCCTCTAAACCAAACGACTACAAATGTCATCATGGCCTTCCATACATCTGCTATCTGCCTCTTGCTCTGCACTCTGTAATCTTCAGTGTGGGTCCTTCTTGATTTTAATTTGCACCCAGTGTCACTGTTGTTCTGCATGTTTTAAGTCTTCAGTGCTTAGAAGACTTATCTCGGTATTGAGATTCCCAGAAGTTAAGACATTTGGCAGTTGGCCAACTTTTTTTTTTAGACAAGGATTAATGCATGTGAAGGCAAATCAAGCCTGCTAGACCTGCATCTGTGATGGATTAGTCAGAATAATCATAGTGAAGTTACCTCCTTTAAGAGCTTTACACTTGGTTGGAGAAGCAAATCTCCCTGTGCATTTTTCTTTTACAGTATTAGCAAAGCTCTGTGCTACTTCAGTAGCTGAATTTTTTCTTTACATTGTTGTGAACATTTTGTCTAATTGTCGTATGATCAAATAAGGAACCTTGATTACGTTTCATTAAGTTTGAAATAAGGAACCTTAATTATGTTGCATTATGTTTCATTCAGTGTAGAGAACAGCAGTGAACAGATGTGGAAGCTGGAAGTTCATTAAGAGCCAGTGCAGTTAAAAAAAAAATCTCTATATCAAATCTCCATTCATATCTTCTACTCTGTCTGTTATTACGTTTACTGGTTTTACCCATTACTGGAGATAATTAAGGCTTAATTGGTTATTTGTACATTTATTTGTCTACTTACTTGTACATATAAGCTGCTCACTGTTTGAGATGAGTTTCTTGATAAAACAGTATGTAAGAATACGTGTTCCTTTCACTCCCTCTCATCACTCATTCCACCTACCTCCACCCTTCAGGAAGGTCTGGATGGGCTGCTGCAGGTACTGGTGAACCAGCTAAGCTCGGATGACGTGAACATGCTCACGTGTGCCACGGGCATCCTGTCCAACCTCACGTGCAACAACGCTCGCAACAAGGCTCTGGTGGCCCAGAGTGGCGGCGTGGAGGCACTTATCCACGCAGTGCTGCGGGCCGGGGAGAAGGAAGACGTCGCAGAGCCGGCCGTCTGCGCCCTGCGCCACCTCACCAGCCGCCACCCAGACGCGGAGCTGGCCCAGAATGCAGTGCGCGTGCACTACGGCATTCCCGCCATCACAAAGCTCCTGGGTCAGCCGCATTACTGGCCTGTTGTCAAGGTGAGTGTGTGTGTGTCTGTGTGGGGACAGACTGCACTGCAGCAATTTTAAAACAATATATCTTTTTCTCTCTGGTCTGAAGTCCAAAGGGCAGGTGGCTTGTCTTCGGGATATGCTAAATACAACAGGCAGTTGGCTAAGATATGGCTATGATAGATGTGTGATTTTTGGATGGATTTTGGCCATCTGAAAGAAAACCTGCATCAGTTCTAAGGATGCCAAGATGAAGAGCTCCCAGCAATCACACACACACACACACACACACACACACACAGCCAAATGCAGAGCCAGAGTAGCCATGTCCTCTGCTTCTCACTGGCACACTAAAAAAGCCTTTGGATTGCATGCAGTGCCGTAATGATACACACTAGCTAACAAGCAGAGGCATTTAGAAAGACCTCAGTTCTCCAAATCTGACAAAATCTTAAAGAATCTGACAGAATATTTGCAGAAAAAATGGCCTTCAAGTAATGAATACACTTCTTATGGTTTTATCAAAATATTTAATTACTGTCTTCTGTACTGTTCCTGATTGTTTAGTTTATGGTTTAGATGTGAGGGTGTAAAGTTTGTTTATGGTTTAGATATGAGGGTGTAAAGTTTGTTTAGCTTTGTGTTGTTCTTCAAGACGAAGGCACCTAGTGCTTGTCTGGTAACTCTTTATCTCTCCTCTGTTTTTCTTTTGATGCAAGAAGCAATGCATGTAAAGCAGTATTTCAGAATGCTTCCTTCGCTACTTTAGCTGGTCGGTAATGAGACAGAAATGTTTCAATATGATATTACTTTTGTCTTTGCTTTAAAGCTGTTTTCTTTGAAGCAGTGTTTTCTTGGCTCTGCTAGGATCAGAAAGCTTGTATTATGGTATGGCTGTCTGTGATTGGCTGGTTCAGGATGGAACCTGTGATTCTCTCAGTGGATGCAGGACTGTGACACGCATGATGTCCCGCTCAGTTGCATCAGTGCACTGGGGTGGAAGGGTGTGTGTGTGTGTGTGTGTGTGTGTGTGTGTGTGTGTGTGTGTGTGTGTGTGTGTGTGTGTGTGTGTGTGT
>JAOXYF010000005.1:18748080-18771328 GCA_028565775.1 Sternarchorhynchus goeldii | reverse complement strand
CCCCCCCCCCCCCCCCTGTAGATTTAGATGGTGCATACCCTGCGTATGGCTACACTGATATTCCCATGGACGGTCTTCCTCTTGAACCAGAGATACACGAGCGGTACATGCCAGAGATGACCTTTGACCCTCGACAGGTGTATCCAGAGCCACTTTAACACCACACCAATGCAGGTTAGCTTACACCCTCAATATCTGAAACTACTGTGTAAGTCTTTAAAACTTAAAACAACTGCATCTATTACTAAAAACCTTTAGTCGTAGACCTTAAATCTCTTTCTGTTCAGAATGTTCTACTCTATTTTAGAATGGGGTTTCCTGATTAGAATGGTACAGTTGTAGAATGTTTCCCACTATCTAGAATGGTGCGTATGGTGGCTGTAGAAGGACACACAAGGAGAAGATTTGATCTGAACATCAAATAGCCAATGATTGATTTTTTCCCACAGTCAGGGACTGAATTCTGACTTGGTGCACTAAAGTTTCACTTAAGTTATTATAAATGCATATGTACCATTCACATGGTTGCTATAGTATCCTGACCTGATCAAAGGTAGTGCATACATATCATTATTAAATATATGAAACTATATATATACATTACATGAAGTATATTACATAAAACTAAATATAACCAAAATAACAGCCCACGCAGATGGCCAGTGATTCATTTACCTCACTTATGAGATCTATATTCATTTATCAAAATTATTAACGTGAACTAAAAAACAGTTTGATTCTGATAGCTGGTCATTTTATAAAGCTACATTTTGTAGAGATACATATTTTTAAATTGCAAATGAAGCTTAAGCCACAATAGTTACAGATTGCAATGTTCATTATTCTAAGTTCATTTCCTATATACATTAGTAATACAATGTCGCCATCTACTGGAATTATTATGAACTACAATTATAACTAGCCATCTACATGTCTCACGAAAAATGTCTTATGAAGGAAAATGTATTGCTTGGCAGGTTTAACTTCTGGCTTACTTTGGCCTAAATGCTGGATTTGGTGTTTCACTATAGTGGACTATTTAACTACTTATTATCAGGCAACAACATCACAGCATTTCATGCTGCACTCATAACTTGCTCCAGGTGCCTTTATAAAGGATCGTAAACAACTCTTAACAGTCAGATTCCCTGCTGTCCAAAATGTAACTCTTTGTGTATTCTTTGAAAATGTACTCAGGATTCTTAAATTCGGAGTAAAAATTATGAGACAGGCATTTTAGTGTTCCCTGGAATTTCTGCTCGTGGTGGAAATGTTATTCCTCTAACATGTGCAGGGATTAAAAGCTTTTTTTTTTAAGAGTATTTAAACCTGGGTTGACAAAAAAAAAAAAGTTGTTAGCTGTCACCATAACACCAGATACTGCAGTTACACCCTGATAACTGTGTTTATGAATTTCTGGTCTTGTTCATCTTGTTCTTATTGCTTAGATCCAGTGAGTGAACTGGAGGATGACTGACAGAAGACAGAAGGGGTGGTGCTTAAGGACTGGAGTCACTCGACAATGTGGCGTTGATACGAAACAGGGTTTGGCCATTACCCGTGAAGAGCACAGGGATAGATAAACCTCAGCTCACTACCAGTCTGTGTACATGTGATGTGAACTCAAAACACACAAATGGCTTTTTTTTTGTTTGTTTGTTTGTTTGTTTGTTTTTTTGTTATCTTGTGCAACTAACAGAGGTGAAAACTCTAGAACTGTATTAATGGGATACGCATGTATTCATAATGTTTAAATTTTGTACTTCGTAAAATTGCTTGTCAGATGACATCCATAACATGAAGTCTTAGAAATGTAGCATAGTTAACCATTTAGCTCTGGTATAGGTCTCAAGCTTCCTTATGAGTTCTGTAAGTCTGCATCTCTGAGTCAGATTATCAGGGACTGTTCAAACTGTGGAACAGCAAATCAGATTAGTGTTCACATATAACATTAACATGAGTAGACTCCGTTACTTCATTATTTGATTATTAAAAAAAAACTATAATAACCACTTTCTTTATAAGAAATTATGGATCTGATTTCTAGTTTTTGTTTGATTGCTTGTTTTGCCTTTCCTCGTTTAGCCTTCAAACCATCTTTAGTCTCCATTCTTTTCAAATAATGCTTATAAATCAGTAAAACCATGTTTATCTAAAGTAACAAAAGTGAAGATGCACATTAATAATTAATACACAAGATCCAAACTCTGCTAATCCACTCTCCTCTCACTCTCTTTTTCAATCTCATGTACAAACATGCACATAGTAACAGCAAATGTACCTACGTAATATTTTTTTAATGCCTCTGTTGTAATTTACAGTATATGAAACAAAATTCTGTCATTTGTCTTACCCTCTAAATGTAGAACATACTGATTGTGTAAGCCTGTGATTGGGTGAAGCACTGCTCATTGGTTAATTCAATGATTGTCTTTGGTCAATTAAATTTTAGTGTGTGTTAAATGCTTCAAAGAGTAAGACACTATATGTAATGTGTAACAAGACTTTGTTTGAGAGCAGGAATGCTTGCAAAAGTCAAAAAAGTTAAATCACTAAGGGAAATCCACCAAAGAGATTTATTTTGTGGTGATAATCATACAGGTAGACATACCATCATTTCCATCACACTGCTTTAAATGTTGGTAAATGACGTAGCTATTTGCTGGAATGAAAGCTATGTACTTGCCTGAAAAGTGTTATATACAGGATATATCGCTGCAGCTGAACTGTCTGTTATTACAGCTCCGTCTCCATTGACTTAAACACAGTGGAGCAGTGACACACACTTAGAGAACAAATGAATACATGCTTAAAAGCATCAATGTAAAGCATCACATTTCTGTCAAAAATAATTAAAAATTAACATGTAAATCAGCCGTTTTGTTTTAAAGATGGGACATTTCCTAACGGAAGGATTTGTGTAATCTGTAATTGACATATTTCAAGTAGGTAAGATGTTTACCATGTGTCTGACAAATAGATAAATCTCAACACAAACAAGACATTGCGTTTTGTTTATTATATGTTTCTAATACACCCCCAGATTTTGGTCTGTGGTAACAGACAGTTAGCTACAGCTGCAAACGATAAATAACCTGGAATGAACCTTTGAAATTCCTTTCAAATTTATAAGAATTACAGATATTTTTTTCATGTAATGTCAAAGGTTTTATACTGTTGTAAAACATTTACAATAAAGAGTCATTGATGTATGAATGGACATCAACACATTTATATTACATCCTGTATTTTTGCTTTTTTTTAATTGTTATTGCATTTTGTGGTATAGATCATCGTTTAAAACGTGATGGTCAGGTCATAGTTCGGCCATAGTTTTTCAGTGTTTGAAAAAGTTTACATTTAGGATAATGGTGTCATTTTGTACACATTTGTCTATCTTTCTCTGATGCCTCGGAAGCATTCGGTTCTGTACAGGGCCACAGGTCCAGTGAGGATCTTGTACATCTTCACCTTGACCGGCATCTTTTGATCGCAGACAGTGCTGCTGAACTGCCTCCACTTCAGTCAAGCAGCACTGATTCATGCACAGACAACTATGAGAGTGACACCATCTGAAGAATCCAGGAACCCAAGTTATTTGAACTGGTGGATTTAATTGATGTTTTGCCTGGTAATATGGTAGTACCATCTGTCTGCAACCCACATTCTTTTTGATGTTCAGTTACATTCCGTTTTCTCCCACTCATGCATTCCCAAGTTTAATTTAGTGTTCAAGGTGCTGGTGCTTCTTGTTAGCCAGCAAAAAATCATCGGCACAGAGAACATTTAGATTTCAGTGGTCACCGTGTTCATGCAAAGGATGAACAGGAGGGGTCAGAGGACCGATTTCCCATTGGACACCAACTCAGACAGCAAACGGCAGTCAGATTCCAGCAGGACATTGCACTGATTGGATCAGATAAGTGTCTAGCTTGTCAATCGTAGTACATCTGGTTTTTTCTTTCAGCTTTTTGCACACCTGCATTGTCTTCTAAAGAGCACCACTAGAAAAGTGTGAACCAAGGAAAAGGGGTGCAGTACCAAAAATAATACACCCATCCTGCACTTTCAGAGACGATATTGGTTATTCAGACAGAGGTAAGCAATGATATAGAGGTACAAACTTTCAGATGTTTTCAGATGATGTCCCTTTAATATCTGTGCAGATGACAGCCCTATGTACTCCAGTGTTATGTTGCATGCTCAAAATGTAAGGATCACCATTGCTGCACCGTGACCTCTTCAGGCTGGATGTTGCATGTTCAAAGTCCTAGGTTTCTGCAAGGGATTTAAACACAGCATTGTCAGACATGGGAAGATCTGCAATGCCATGCCTAACATTGATGACCTCAACCTCAACTGTTTGTTTTATTGAACTTACTGATTCTTGGGTATTTTGATTAGTCTACACAGAGCGTCCATCGTAATGAAAGAGATGACTTGGGCATCCTATTGTGGTTCTTGTTGCACATTGCGATGAAATTGCCTCGATTTGAGTCTTTCCTGGCCAGTAAAGAATGTCTCTTGGTCTAAACATACATTCCTAGGTGTGACTCATGTGTTTTGCTGAGCATTTCTTGCCTGAGTTGTTTTGGGATAATGACTGATTTAGCTTTGAACGATATTCTGTCTGAACAACCACTCTCCTCTCTGAAAGTCCAGGATGGCTGTATTATTTTTGGGACTGCATGCCTTTTCCATGGCAACCTTTTTCTAGTGGTGTTCTTTAGTGTGCATTTCCAAAAATACTGCTCCTATTCTTTTGAACACTTACTACCTTTCCTCTTTCATGAGAAGCTGGCATGCAGTGCAGTTTATTACCAGATCTGCTTCCAAGAAATCCTCTTGTTTTTCTCTAAGGTAAGCATCAGAGGTGTGGACTTCCCTGCCTGGCTTGTATGGGACCTTGAGACTATATTTGTATAGATTTAGCAGCATTTCCTGCAGCCTTTAGCTTGTGCGAAGAGGTTTTTTTAAATATACTCTTCAGCAGCTTGTGATAACCTCTGACTTCTATCTCTTTGCCATAAACATACTGGTGGAATTTTCACACCTGTGTACTATGGTGAGAAATTCTCGCTCTTTCTGGACATATCTGCACTGTCCTTGAGTGCACATGATGTATGCACTTACCCTTCTGCATGATCACACCAGTCCCTTTTATCTCGCATCTACTGACGAGCATTATGGGCTTGTTGACATCATAACATTTAACTGTTTGAGCATTTATGACCAACTGCTTGATTTATTTGACCCTTTTCCATTGTGCATCCAGCTCCAACCAGTATCCTCTTCAAACTGTTTTTTTCAATGAAGCACTGACTTCTGATAAGATACTGTAATATGCCATTTAATCCGAGTTTGTGTTTGTCTTTCAGTGGTGGTAGCTGAACAACTGCTCTTATCTTCTCCTCCTCATCTGGTTTCAGTTCATTAACACTGAGTATTCAGCCTATGTATTTCATTTCTGATTTTGCATTTGTCTTTTGAACTGAGGCTGTTTAGCCTTCTCCAGCTTCACTAACTTCATGCTGCTCTGATGAGTCTCCAAATGCCAGCAGGTCATCAGTGATGTTGACGACTCTTCCCAGGCCTCTGCAACAGTTCTGATGCTAATGATATTCCTAACAGTAAATATAGGAAATTGGGGCTTCTTTGTGGAGTATACATTGTGTAGAGCTTAAGTTTGATTTGCCAAATGTTCTGGTTGGGATCTAATATTGAAAAAAAAACTTTTTATTTGGCATGAATGGTACAACTTCTTTCAGCAGTTTAAATCTCTTGGATCCATGAAAATGGAAATTTTCTTTGGAGTGGCTACAGTGACCATGTTGTTGACCCATTCAGTTGGCTCTATCTCTTTTGTGATGACTCCCATTAGATATATTCAGTATAATCCATGTCCCTGTGGGCAACAGGAATTTTCCATGGAAGATATACAACTGGCATGACTCATGCTATCAATCTGTATGTGGATTCAGAATTATTACATTATACAACTAACAAGTTGATGAGGTTAGCTATGACTCTGGAACAAAATGGCATTAGAAGTCTTCACATTTCCTGATCAGTAGGTGATTGTGAAGCTCAAGGTTTTTTATAGTCAGTTACAGCCACAAATGGAGGCCTAGCATGCTCTAGTCAATGCCTCCATTCTGTAAAAACCAGCTTGATGGTTAAGAGTTCCCCATCTCCTACACCATAATTCCTTTTCTGCAGGGAACAGCATTTTGGAGAAATGGACCACCAGCTGGAGCTTGGGATTCATCCCTGAGCTGGGACAATCCCTCTCCAACTACGTTGTCCGAGGCATCAAACTCGACAACGAGCAATCAGGATGGATCAAGATGCTGCAGGACAGGGGTGGTGGTGAAAGCCTGTGAAATTGGCTTCTGGTGCTGGGGTCCACTCCAGCTTGTTTGTCCTGCAATAGACTCTAGTGAGGGGTGTAGCCTTGGATCTAAAGGCCCTGAGAAAGTGCCTACAAAAGTTGCCAAGCCCATAGACAACCTCTGTGCAACTGACCAGCTTTTCTATGATGGCTTGCAGTTGGTGTATCCCAAGTCCATGGTCAATCAGTATTTGCTGCTACCAACCAATGACCGCTCCCTGCAGGTCAGCAGCATCTGCAAGGGACGTGTCACTCACTGAATTCCTTTCTTCACATTCTGTGCTTCACATTCTGTGAAGTAAACATCTTCTCAGTAAAGCAAAAGTGCTGATTAACAAAGCAAAGTGGTTCTCCTAGGAAGTGAAGATGACAGTCAAGGCTAATGCACAGTGTTAGATGGAGGGATCCTGTGGTAAAAAAAAATAATTGAAGGTGAAATGGATTACAGGTGAGTGCAGTGATTAGCAACTGGGTGATTGGGACCAGGAAAATGATGGAGCTGTAAGTGATGGAAGAGTGTGTGTACTTGGCTAGATGCCAAACAGAGTGTGATAGACTCCAATGTAGAGTACATAAATCTTTTTGACATCAGCCATAGTGCGCCAGTGAAATTGTTCCTACACAGTAAATTGAAATGCATAAATTAATCTTTATAGAAATTATTTATTTTCCTCTCCCAATTTCTTACACTTTAGTTGTGCCATTTCCTGCCTTTGAGCTCCACTACCAGACAACTACTACAAGAGGGCGACACTGCATTGCATTTTTTTGAGCTGCTGATCACTGAATGCACTTGGAGGAGAAAGCTGTCTAGCCAAATTCTGCATATGTCTGTGACCAAACAGATGCCTGTAACTGGCTAGCATTGCACTGCTTGAAAGAGAGAGAAAAACAAACACATTCTTCCCTTCCAGAGAGGAGGGACAGTTCTGGCCACAGATGGCAGTATGTGAATTATGATTATCATTCTCCTGGTAATAAAAAAAAAACATCTTTAGATGTTTAAGTAATTAAGTAATTTTTTACCTTTTAAAAAAGTTGCTGTAACATTTTACCACCGTACCATTAATCAGTGTATAAATAAGAGACTTCTGGTAAACCTACCAATAGAGTCATTTTTCATATAAAAATGTCTGTAAATCTCTGATTGTACATTTTCTTGTGAACAGAAAAGAGGCAGCGCATGTTTGGTTATCTGCACATAAACAACACACTGTAAGATCCTAGTAATGTAGTATTTGCTGAACAAAGCCACAGGCCAAGACTCTAAGTCATCACAAACAATGTGAAAACTGACACTAGAAACAAGGGACCCAACAGGAAAAGAAGCTCTCCATTTTCTTATAGTTCTGCTAGTATTTTATGCTAGACTAGACTGGATTCAACTTTGTCATTGTGCTAAGCTGTAGTGCAAGGCCATTAGCTAATAGTTATGCATAATTACTTGCAGACTATCCATAATGAATTAAAAACATGTTATAGTCACCTAGTGTGGCGTTGCTGTAGCGTGTCATGTATAGGAGAGGTATCTAGAGTCCATGGATGGAGTGAGAGATGTCTTTGTTGATTCTTCTTGCTTTCCATAGACTGCACTTGACCTCAGTTTCCTCAGTGGAACACTAATGACATCCTGAGCAGTTTTCAGCTGGAACTTGCAGTTTGAAACTGAACAACCTCGATTCAACAATGTAATGTAATTAGTATGTTTTCACAAGTACAGGAATAAAACATGATGAGAAGATTAAATAAAGTAACAGACGAAAGTTCTGTTGTAAAAGAAATTGTAAAAGAAACCATTAATATACTTTAGTAATTTGTGCTGCCCAGAAGGAAATGGGTTGATTCCCTTTCATAGTTAGTCTATTGTCATGGAATGTAATTGTTTCAATAATGGTAGTTTGTTATTTGATAAACATGCTTTCTGACCACATAAAAGTGATTGAAAGGAAAGCAAAGAAAACAGAAAACAAAAACTTTTTCTTCTTTTTTTGTGTGATACCAAACCCATGCTGGTAACTCAGTAACTTTCTCTTGTCATCAGTTCTGGTTGATTATATTATCCATCCAGAAACTGGGAAAAGAGCAATTTGCTGGAACAATTTAAGACATTCAAACTGTTCTTTGTAGTTATAAGACAAGATTTTTAAATGCACTGAATGTTTTGAACATTAACAACATGTTATTGATGCACTACAATTTATTTCACACAATTCATTAGGACATTTTCCTTTGTATTTTTTGGATCTCAGCTTAAGGGCAGAAGTGTTAACACAACACATCGATCAAGTGTAGTAAGCATTAAGTAGAACCAGCTGATCTTTGTCTCTAGGATGACTCTTGGAGTAACCTCTTGTTTCTGTACTTATTCTGAATTCCAAAAAAACAAATCAACAACATCACAACTTTAATGGTATAAATCATTCACAAGGGCAAGGTAAGTTCAGCACATTATGAAATATTAACCAATGTGAGCAAAGAGCACTTTTTGCTGACTGTGAGAAAATGTTTTAAATCCACCAATGTCACCATTGGGTTGAGAGCTGTCTGTCAACCAGAAATATCCATCTAACAGTCAGACGCTACTGTTAAAGAGCTGTAGGAGTGCTAACACAAATTCTGCAAAAGATTCTGAATGTACATGAACCGTATGTTTCCAATAACTGTTATCCAATAAAATTAGATGGCAAATTTATAATACATATACAGCTCATTTTTACAGTTTTTAGAGTTTTTTATCAGAAGCAAAAATTTTGCAAGAACATTTTGATGTGTGTCGCTGCAACATTGCAATGTTGTTCAAAAATGAACTTAAGCTATACAAAAATGTTAGATCAAAAAGCACTGACATTATATTTAAATCAACAAAATTCTTTACATAAACAGAACCATAAAAAAGAAAGTCAGAAGCACAACACAGACAAAAACACAAATGTTTAGATATAGTAACAGACAAAATGTCTGGTATCCTACTGTACCTTATTATTTTCATTACAAAACAATGTAGAATGCATGCCTGCACATTGTTCAGAAAAACAGAACCATACTGCATATATTTGCGTGCCTCAAAACAGACACACTTTTCTTTATAAGCTTCACAATAGTTTTTTTCTTTTTAGCAATGGCAAGAACTTCCAGAAAGTTGCAGGATTATTAGTAGTCTTCATGTTTGCAAGTAAATAGCAGGTTTAACAGTTTTATGTATCAGATAGTATTCTTAATCTTAAACCTTTAAGTAGACAGACCTGTTGGTTTAACATAAAATATACTTCTTATAACAGGATTAGGAATATCCATCTACATAACTTACATATGTACAAAACCTACTTACAAAAATGCTTAATGATTTTATAGTAATACAAGATTTTATCTTTGTATTTCTTGAAGAGGTGAACAGAGAGTCACAAATGCATGCCTCACTCTCAAACACAAAAATCCCCAAAGGAAATGCACTGAAGAAATGACTACACACACACATGCGCACACACAAAAGAACGCCCTGAAGAAATAAGGCTCACAGAGCCCTTGCAAATGCATGGAAAAAGACATGACCACAAGTGCACAGAGAGAACCAGGCTCCAGTGTATTGTGAATCACTGGCCTATCATTATCATCTCGGAGGGCAAGGTAAACTCCTGGGCAACTCATTAGTGAAAATAAGGCTCCATTAACTCTATGACACCTCATAGCGTTAATGTTTGGAACCTGGGCTTATAGGGCCAGACCTTACTGGTCTACAGGGACATGCTCCCACCAACCTGGCTCCTTAGGGCTTTTCATGTCCTATTATATTAGGATGCCATCATATCTGGCCTCCACTTGAACTCAGCAAGACTCTTTTTATCCTAAGAATGCTGTTAAATCCCTTAGGGACAACACATAGCGTGCATATTAGTTCTTGAGCAAGAGAAGGGTACTTCCCCCTGTATAATGTTTAATTCCCTCAGACACCTACGAAAACACAAATAAGACCCTTTTGTGCTTGGTTCAGATAAGGTTTGCAGGCTAGTAGAATGTTGTGAGGAGTCTGGTACAATGACAACTCAACCTATGAAAAGTCCTTTAGTTATCCAGTAGCCAATCTAGACACATTTTGGTGTAACATTAAATATATACAGACCAATCATGTTAGGTCATATGGGGTATGTTGAAGAAAAGTAGCCTGCAAACCGTATAAAAAAGCATTTTCCACTGTAACAATAAACATGCTCAACAAACAAGAAAAGTCTCCTATTTCTTTACTCTTTTAGAATTAATGTTTAATTATTGGGAGTCAGAGGCTGGGAGTTTTACTTACTTGGAGTCTGTAATCTGTTTTACGGAGTTTACTGAGGCCACAAAGTGTCATCAAAACAAGCAGCGGATTAAAAGAAGCAGATGAAAGTCATAAAAGTTTTGGTTTTACCCGCTTATTAACTCCAAAATTAAACCTCCAGTTTTGGTCAGAAAGGCTGGGAAAGGGGATGTTACTACTACATGGTACTACCTACTACACTGAAAACATTGTGTTGTTACAAAAAACATGACAGACACATCAGCTGACCTTTTTTGGTCATTTTTTTTTTTTTACCTTTTATTTGTACTGGTACTACACAGCTGACCAATAGAGGAATGCAATGTATAAACAGCAGGGAATGGGTGGACACACTGGAGTCTCTCTCAATGTGAGTGAAGCTGTGTGTCTACACTGTCTCCTGGTGACAGAGAGGGACAGACGAGAATGACAAGAATAATGCAAGAAGAAATTACTCAGCCATTCATATTCATATTAGGGCCATCTAAATATTAGTCAAAGGCTCTGTTTGAGGCCCAGGTTATCCACATGTGCTTCAAAGCATTCCCTATATTACAAGCTTTTTACAACTTAAAAATAGATTAATAACTATTACTACCATATTTCCTATAGAGTTTAATGTACTTTTGTTATTTGTCTTTTCCTAAAAATTGTGTACCGATGAGCTAATGACAGTCTGTAAGGCAGAAGGATTGGTGGGGGTTTGATGAACTTCTGCAACACTTTTCTGACTCACAGGGGAATGGAAGTTGCGCTTAATTCATCTGGGAAGGAAAATAGATGGGAAAAATACACACAGTGCATTGTTTACCCCTACCATGGTTAGATGTGCAACTCTGGTCTTGCAAAATACTGTGCGATACCATCAGAAATGCAGATGAGCCGATAACCAATAACTGATGATCAAATGTGTCAGCCATGAAGAATAATTTAAGAGGCCCCGTCCCACCCTTTCTCATTATGGGATAACGTTACATAATTAAGAATAGCGGAGGGAAAAGAGCTGTTAGTTGAACACAACTACAGTGATGCTTAATAAGTTATGTTTCAGCAGTATTACACAATTTAATAAGAACCTCCCACAGCTTTCCACCATTAGATTTTTTATATATAATTTTTCTGGTGACAAGAACCACCAAAAAAATAAACAAAGTGTTAAATGGTGAAACACACAGTAGTCTGTAGCGCCACATGCACAGTTGTAGCATTTCAGCTTGGTCCCAACATGTTACATGCAGTTTAAAGAGGGTCCAAACCAAGTGAATCTAATAGTGCTTAACCAGATTCCAGTTCCTTTAACCCTTTTGGGATTTAGTGTAAATAGTATTAGTTTTCTCTCACTAGGCATGAATGCAGTGCTAAAGCAAAGTAAACACATGGCTGCACATGTCTGTGGCTTGCTTTGTTCCCGGCTGGTACAGCGCGAAGTGAGCCGTCTGAAAACAGAAGCAGATTCATCACAATGTCAAGACAGAACAAATGGAAGACATACATGAGCCAGAATTCTCCTCATGATGCACAGCTATGACGCACAGTCTGTGCAGAGCAAAGCAAAAACGACAACAATAACAAAAACTTTTCCCACACCATAACTAAAAAAGAAAAATAAATTATCAAGAAGTCAGGATACATAATTGTTAGTATAACCAATCCTGGCCAAAAACCCTACCATGGAGACAGAAAGGCATGGGACGACTAAGAGACACAAGCATGCAGTAGAACCTGCTTCTCTTGGCACTTCTGGAGAGTTCTAATAGTTATTCATTACAAGGGGTAAAGTATTCAAGTCCCTAAAGCCCCCTGAGAGAACTTAAAAAATCATGGCTGTTCCCTGATAATGGGGTGTGTCAAAAATAAAACATTTAAAACAAAATAAAAAAATACAATAACCCAGCTAAAGCAGTTTTAGTGCTTAGTTTACAGTTCCAGTTTTCACTCAAGGACAAGCATGCAAATTTGTCTGCTTTCTGAGTCACTGGCATATTCACAGTGCATCAATCTTGAACAGGTTTCGGAGAAAGAGTTAACAATAGCATTATTATTACTGGTTTAGAACTGATTATTAAATAATGAACTTAGTGGAACTTAAAATATTAATAACAATAAATAATAATATGCCCAACTGCTTTCTTCCAAACCTGTTTCTTTCATCTCGAGCCCTACACTCTTATACAGGCCTGCTGAACCTTCAGTACCAACAGCTGGTGACTCAATATACAATGGCAGCACCGTGTAATGCCACTTCACGGTCGGTCCTTAGACTGCAGTGTTAACATCCACATAACACACAACATCTGGAGGAAAGAAAAACTGGCCATTGCGGGTGGTGGAATGCAACACTGAATGCTGTTTTTCTGCTGCTTTCCCTCTCCGTCCCCAGTGGAATGAAGTCTCTTCCCAACCTGACGCCGATGGAGGTCTAGAGAGTGTTGCTTGCGTGATGGACTTCGCTCGAGTGAAATGGAATGTTGTCCAGTGTGGGAAAGGGTGTTAATAAGGTGCAGGCTTGGTGTGTGTGTGTGTGTGTGTGTGTGTGTGTGAGAGATAGAGAGAGAGAGAGAGAGAGAGAGAGAGAGAGAGAGAGATTGTCTGTGTGTGGATGCAAATGCACAAGCTGCAACTCCCACGTGGCATTATGTGACTGGTCACAGTGTTCACCTCCCCACTGGAGGGAGTGGCGGAGCTCCCCTCACCACTGCCCAACAGAGACAGAAGTCATTAGTCATAAGTTATTCACAACATCCAGCCCTCCAAACTCACAGAAACCACCTTCATATAACTAATCACTGGAACAAAAGATACGCTGAAATAGCATTAAAATAACATCAAGTGGCTTTAAGGGAGCCACTTTAAAATCGGTTCGGTACTGCAACTTAGAAAGCAAGCAAATAAACGTGTTTCTGAACAGCACTGAAGTACAAGTGATTTCTCGGCCTTACCTCTGTTGGCTTTGCTGGGATAGATCTTTGTGAAGTGTCTGTATTCCTCTGGTGGGGGGAAGTCATCCAGAGGATGGAAAGAATACTTGGACTCAAAGTCATCTGGAGCACAATCCAGAAATGTAGAGAGTTCATAGAGGAACAAAATAAGGTACAAGTGAAATAAAACTATTATTTTTGCATCTTTGTTACAGCATATCCTATTGTCACATTCTCCTATGGTAACTCTACTTGATTTCCAGGTGCTGTCAACAAAAGCCAAACCTCAGCCTCCATGGGTTTAACTTTCATGGATTTGATTATTGCTTTAGCTTGTCATCAGTAATTAAATTGGATTATTATTTTATTCAGTGTTTGTTTAGTTTTGCAGCCTAAAAATTCAGATGAAGCATGTTTTTCCACTTTTATTATGGTCCTGCACCACTAACCCTGGCACATGTGAAGGGCCGGTGGTGTAAACAGTTATAAAAATTAGACAAAGTACATTTAAATCCCTACTGGAGGCAAAGTGACAGTGTTGGAGATGGGGCGACTGACGGGTGCGTCTGGACCACTTACCTACGAAGGACCGTGTAATAGAGGTGTGTCCATTACGGATTGGCGGAGGTGGTGGTGGGGGGCCAGCAGGGGTGCGTGAAGGGGGAGGAGGGGGCTTGCCCCTGCTGGGGGCATCAGAAGGGTTTCCATGTGTTCGGTAAGGGGGTGGCGGTGGTGGAGGTGCATCCCGGCTGTTGCGTGGCATCTGCCCAGGAACTGGGGGAGCTAATTCAATACAATTTACAAAAGCATGGTTAAGACACAACGTACAGTAAAACAAGGCTCTGAGACTTAAAACAACGTGCCAAGAGACTTACATTTATCACTGGCTGAGGCTGATGGAGATATTTAGAAAGTAGGGAAGCTGATGGCTAGTGATGAGATCTTTTTCTTTTACATCTTTTAAACTTTTACTAAAACATTTAATCTTCTAAATAAACAAATAAGGCGATATTTTATTTGACACTGTTATTATATTATCTCTGTTTGCTTAAGTAGCACTTAATATTGAGAAATAAATTAAAATATATCAACTAAATGTGCCCAGGTAATCAACTGCTCTAAACAAACAAAAACTTTGGCTGATGCCAATTATCTCAAAAGCATGTAATCTGGCTACCACTACAATTGAAGAATGACTGAATAAATAAATACAAAAATACAACCTTTAGTTTTTTTATGTTCCAGGGTGCCTTTTACCACCAACAAAGCAGCAGGTCAAAAAAAAAGATTCTGAAATGAGCACAGGCGGCTGCAGCAGCACCCATCGTTATATTCTTTCATTTTGAGCAATAATGGTAAAGCTTCTTCAAGCTTCTGCCAGCCGTAGCGTTTGCTGAGCAGCACCCATTAAGACTGGGTCTGTTACCACGCTTTATTTTTTAGCTGATAACTTCACTTCAGTCTGATTGTCTGAACCACATGCTTTTTGTTCTGTTTAGCTCATCTTCTCCAGGATGCTTTATTTTCATTAAAACCGGTGAAAGGAAACCCTTTGAACTCAGGTTGTGTTTCATTTTTAACTCGTCAGGTTTTCATAACAAACACTGCACTTTTGATTTTAAACCTGATTATCCTTTAATGCATAACAAAGGACAGTAAATTAGTTTCATCAAGATTGGCAGCATAAAAACATTCAAATCTTTAAAATTCTCCCTCATGCCCTTATTGTGTAACTTCATTAATATGTAATTCACAGTCCAACAAAAGGGAGTGAGTTACTGCCACTGGGAGACTCACCTGCTCCTCGGCCTGGTGGGTCCCGTGCAGGAGGTGGAGGTCTTCCAGCTTGTGGTGATGGGGGTGGGGGTGGAGCGTGTGCTCTCGTAGGTGTGTGGCCACCCATGGTCGGCTTCTTGCTGAGCGAGTTGTGCCGCTGGGGCAGCTCTGGGGCAGTTTCATTCACAGGGCTGGAAGGACCATTGGAGACCACAAGCTGCTGGCGGTATGGTGGGGGTGGGGGTGGAGCCAGGGAGGAAGATGATGATGATGATGAAGATGAGCGATTGCATGCCGGAGAGGGAGGTGGTTTGACAGGTGGTGGGGGTGCAGCATCACGTCCTGGTGCAGGAGAAGGGCCCCTCTGCCCGGGCGTGGGCGGGAGCGGTTTTTCTCGGTTGTACGAAGATGCAGGAACTTTTTGCGGAGGGGCAGGTGGAGCATTACCACGACGAGACATGGGTGGAGGGGGAGGAGGGGCAGAGGAACTGTGTTTCATGCCCAATGAGGGGCTGCTTGCTCCACTAGAGGGGCGTGACAGATCTGGGAGCGAAGGACGCTGAGAGCGGCTCGACTCAGGGGGAGAGGCCTGCTGAGTGGGGCTGCCAGCGTTGTCAGGGCGACCTGTTGGGCATGGGGCAGCAGGGCGAGAGCTGGGAGGCTGCAGAGCAGACCTACCTACAGAGCCATCTACAATAAGAAAACATATATACTCAGATATAAACAGAATTCACTTGGAGGGAAATTTCAGTGCTACAGAATAAAGATCTACAGTTAATTTATCACTTAAAATTACAGACATCATTAATTACATGTAAATGCCCTCCATATCAAAATGGACAGCCTGAGAATTCGAGAGCATAGCAATTCCATTGTTTTCCGGCAATTCCATGGTAAACCGTTTGAATGAATCTAACCTAGCCTGATATAAAATCGGGAGGAAGGGTTTTAAAATATGCATACCTCCTACAGGCCGTAGTTTAGGCACGCCTCCCTGAAACAAGCCACCCATTGACTGAGTTCCCATAGACGAACCTCCACTGATAGCTCCGCCTCCACCGCCTCCACCACCTCCTTTTGGCTCTGTAAGGCAACAGAGGCACAGTCACTGGACCTGCCGTGTACCGGGAAATCATGATGCAGAATAATAGTAAAGGCTTACTCTCAATCATGGGAGCGCTCCTATCACTGACAACAGCAACCTTCTTCAGCCTGGCCCCTTTACAGATATCTGATAGCAAAGCTCCTCTGCCTTTTGCTTCGTCACGGGACAGTTTAGGTGGGGTAGCGTTTGCCTTCATTAAAACAAACAAACAAACAAATGAATTGAACAATCAGTTAAAAAAAAAAACTCCAGAAAATAACTCTGTAATAAACATAACAGAGAAGATTTTCACTTCTATTAAAAGATGTGATAGATACATGAATTTATTGATGGCAAGGGAAATTATTTCAAAGATGGGTCTGGAAAAAAACAAGAGAAATAAGCACCGTAGATCATCATTGGCTGTACATACTTGAATTGGTAACTCCTGAGAAAAAATGCCTTAGATCTTAGAGGCCCGCACTCCTGCAAGCTATTTTACTAGAATGCTGATGAATCAGTCCCCTTTGTGGTCATTTACTAAGTCAGTCAGTGATTGATAGTTTTTGCCTCTTCTATGTAATAGATAGGTATATAAATGTGAGATCTTAAACACAGATTTATCATTCAAAATGTAGCATTTTCTTTGGTGTAGATTTTTACTTAAAAAAAAGTGACAGATGATCAGAGTCTGCAAGACAGAGCCCTGGAGATGTGCTGTGAGGTGGAGTACTCACTTGACTGGAAGTGGGGGGTGGAGGGGGTCCCCCAGGAGGCGGAGGAGGTGGGGGTGGGATTGGCATCCTGAATGTGCCTACAGTTTGTGGAGCTGTGTGTGGGATACTCTCAGATATTCATGGAGGCAGTCACCTGTTGAAAAATGTATATGATCAGTTAAAAACTTCCCCTACTTTAGGGCAGGGTCTCTTTCACTGAGTTTGATCAGTATGCAGGTGGCTGTTTACCAGTTTAATCAGAACTAACATCTACAAATAAGATTCCTCAGGCAGGGAATGACATTGTTCTTGGTACTGCACTCTTCATACCGAGTGTCTGGATAGTACTGGTTCAGTGACGATCACCATAGAAGGTGCATGACAAATTGTGTATGCCAACAGCTGAAGTTTGTTTTTGTACAAACCTAACTATAAATGTGCCTAATAAATTCACATTTTGTTCTAGCTCCTAACACACCTGAATCAAACCAGTAAGAACACTGTACATAGACTGCAATGAGAAAATAAGATTATTTGGTGGTCACAGACCTAGAAATGTTGCCTTTACATAAACTTTTATCAGTCAACTGGATGGTTGATATGGTTACCTTTTGAAAGCACAAGAGAATAAACGCATGAATCTGTAAGACTGGGAGATTATTCTTTGTATTTGAAAATAAGGGATTCTGAATTTGACACTTTTCACCTCGACCTCCACAAGATAGCAACAAGATAGCAGACAGGCTGAAGGTGGGGTCTACCGAACAATCAAACAAACAGCTGTCTGGTACATCTGTACCAATTCCACTAGTCGACATTTGTCGAATGACATCGCTGGTCAGTTGTGGACACCTCGATAATCAGGGAGAGACTGCACAGGACTCGCTCGCTTTCTCTTTCGCTTCCATACATAGAATTCAATATTTTTTTGTTAAATTATAGGTCACATACTGAATCAAGAACGCTTAACAACCTTGTGTAACTTGTACTTAGCAAAAAAAAAGGTATTTACAAAGCTGTTAGGTCCATTTTTAAACATTTACAGCATTTAGAATGCTCAGTTTTCTAGAATTTCTTTGCAATTAAATATTTAGAATATTAATAATGCACCACTTTCAGTTAAACACCCCAACCACATCCCTTATGCTACATCCAAACACGTTGTCCAGTCCTAAATATTTATGTACCAAATGCACTCTTTAGGAGTCCAGCCAGAGAAGCCGCATGGTTTAGCGGGTAAATCTACTGAAAAAATATATACAGCCAAACATTTTGAATATCATTAGGCTCCCTAAACAAAACAGGATAGCCACACAATCAACTAAGATACAATTTTTTTATGAAAACTCAGAAAATCATTTTTTTAATCAGAAAACTTTAAAAGTGGAAAATCAGCATCCTCTTTAATTCCATGCTGATAAAATTTCACCTTTTTTCCCCAAGACACATCGTGCAAGTCATCAAGAAATCCCATTTTCCATTCATGTATTATCTGCTTTAAACATTAACTTGCACGCAGCAAAATCCAGCAATGATTAAACCAGTAATCCACTGCAATTTATGAATCTCTTAACAGGCTAATCGTCATTACTTGTTAACTGCTTGCTCACTACCTGGGACAGCCAAGACAAACTGCTTGAAGAACGAAACGCTCTAGCTAGTTATCACGTTATGTAGCAAGATAGCAAATTAAGGTTTGAGACTGGAATTCGCGGACACGAACGTAATGAGAGATGTCAGTTGTCTGTAAATTAAATAAGAGATTGTATCTTTTAAGGAGACTGACTGTTTTGCATGTTGACAGGCCAATTGTTTTAATAATCCCGGCAATGAAAAACTACTCGCCAACCACGACAGCTAACCTAGCTAACCAGCTAGCTAGCCAGCCAACCCGTAACTAGCTAAATACAATTCAAGACACCTTTATAATTTGTACTATTATTGGACGATGCTGCATGCGCAATGCTTCTAACCGTTACATTTTATTAACGTTAGCTGTTTCTTTCAACCGTGTAGCTAGTTTAGCTGTCTCCTATGTAAACAAGTCGGCCCTCTTCATCTCTTCTGCTCTAATAAAAAGTTCGTTAGCTAATGCGAGCTGCCTAGCTAGCAAGCTAACTCATCGCAGTCCATGTACTAAAGCCGATTTAACACTGCGTAATATTTCGGTAATATGTCAGGTTAACTAATATTGCCCCAAGGTTACGAAATGCTTATCAAAAACATTACATATTTCGTATTAAGGCAAATGTATTCGTATTCGGATAGGGTAGGGTTAGCTCGGTAGCTAGCTCCATACGGCTGTCCCTGCACACACGTCAGTAGCAAGCAGCAGGTGCCTAACATCTTAGATAGCTAGCTGCGAGATTAATAGCTAGATACAGCGCTTTAAAGCTTCGAAATATTATACTGATGAGTCCACTAGCTTCTAAATAAAAACGACAACATGTATTAGCCTACTTTTTGTGTAACATCCGAGGTTTTCACTATTAGTGCCTCCCTTTATCCATGGTATCACTTTGCACAGATTTGTCCCTGTGGTCAACCCGGAAACGTTTGAATGGAGTCGAGCGTGAGATGGGACCACAAATCATACAGTAGCGGAATCTGATGCTATCCTGTCTTGTCTGTCAATTGCACGCTTAGGTTATCCCATCCTATAGGCAACAAAGGGAAGCTAGCTAGCTACTTTTAGTAATGAACAGCAGATAGCCCAAGTAGTTGTATTTAAGTATAATATTTAGATAAAGCATAATTCCAAATAGTGACAATGGAAATAATTAGAGCAGAGACATACAGTGTGAACAGTTAATTATTTTTCATTTAGCACCTAATCACCATACTAGTTTTTAATCCTTGCTCTATATCCATAGTACACCTAGTTGTATCTCCTTTAACATTTGGGTGTTAACATAACGTGTGTGTGCATGTATCACAATTATTTACTTAAATCACAGATCCTCAATTTACATGAAATATATCATTGTAATACATCCATAACCATGAGTTCTGCCTATTATTTATTTGTCTATATTTGGAGTGAATAACAATAATGACAAAAAAAATATTGTTGAATAGAAGTTAAATCCTGAATTTCAATGAGATGTTCACCTTGACAAACCATGTGGGTTCTGGAACAAATCCCCTTAAAAGGGCCTGGACTTTATTCCCTTCTGGTGTTGCTCATGCTGAAAGGCAGCTCACCATGGGCATAGCTCACTGGCTTGTCGACAGTATTTTGGGGGTATTCTTCACTAGATGAGAGGGTTGCTTCCCTGTACTGTGGGTTAGGTGACAGACAGTTGTTTGTGCCTGTGCACAAACCTTCTTGGTTTCCTTGGAGAAAGTACTAGAAAGTGCGCCCTTTGGGCCACAAGTCATCCAGGCCGATAAAACTCTTTCCTCATCTTAACAGCCTCCTTTACCTGAGGTGTCCACAATCTGGTTTGGGGATTGCCACGCGTCAGGCATCGCTAACCTTGACAATAGAGGCACAGAATAAGGCCTTAGACTCAATGTTTCCGGTCTCCCTTGGGATGTGGTCAATGCTCTTCTGAATATGGAAGAAAATATTTCTGACAGGTTCTTCTGTCAAACATTCCCTGCAAACTTACAACACATATGGGTCTGGCAGGTCTATCCAGAACTACCAGATCTTGCTCGGCCAGTTTGCGAGTGTAAAGGGGCTGGGATGAAAATCACCACCCCTAAATCTAAAACTATGCCCTCTCCAGGTCAGGAATACATTCTTGTCCCAAGTGGAGGAGTTCAAATATCTTGGGAACTTTGTGAGATATGAGCTGGAAAGAGGTGGCAGGGGAGAGGGAGGTCTGGACCTCTTTGCTTAGCCTGCTGCCCCCTCGGTCTGGACCTGGATATGCAGAAGATAATGGATGCATGGAAGGTCCTGAAATAGTAGATTAATTGAATAATGTGTTTAAAAAAACTGGTCCTCTGACAATAGAATCACACCACCTGGAGATGGCTATGAATCAGTGTATGACACAAAAATGTCTAAGTGTATACATCTCAACATAAAAAATTCTGCTCATCCTACTCTGAATGATATTATTACTTACAGATCTTATTCTTTCACCAGTGTTTCCACAAGATGTTATTGATGACTGTAATACTGTCTGCATTATCAATAATATCAAATTGTTACAGATATTTAAAACAGTTTAATTAGCTTGTTTCCTATGATTTGGGTAAACCTTCTACTTATCTTTACCACCACTAAACACACAGACAGCTCATTACATTTTTTTCTTTGATGCTTTTGCTTTAAATCTAAATGCACTGCTATATATTATAATTACAGAAGGGATATCGTATTTCCTCATACTTCCACCTGATGGATCATATGCTATACTGACAGTATAAATTGGGTGTGTTAAAGTCAGATTACACATCTGTCAGTCTGACTCTGCTTAGGTATTTCTTTTGTAGAGACCTACATCTATGAAACATCATGTCCTCTGACAGGTTAATTGGAGACTGGAGTGATGTGCCAATATGTACATGCAGGACATCTGTGATATGGGTAAGTAATAGTTACCATTCAGGTACAACTGGAATTAATAGAACAGAAATAATACGTTTTGCCACTTGGTGAAGCTTTTTTCTATTTTTTCAGATATACATATACATTCACTTTATGAAAATAACTAACATAAAATATCTATAAATGACTGCAACTATACAAGAGTAAACGTGCAAAGGAACACTATGTTGGACCTAACAAATATTCATCTTAGGTTATAGACTATTAAGGCTAAATATTTAGGTGGTCTGAAACTGTTGGCAGAGTATTAATGAGTCAATTCTATGAATTTGCTTTCAACTTCCATGTATGAGTGGATCATTGCCAATTTTCATATTGAGACTTGTCTTTGTTTTGTTTCATTTTGATACTGATTTGCTTCCATACAATATGGCTAGTGGTTATGGTCTTGGTCTCGTCAGTGCTCTGTTCAGGTATTGCCAAACCTCTCCTGATTTTCTTGTGTCATGTCACTTTCTTTCTTTCAGATCAGTGTGAGAATAAAGTTAAAAAGAAGTTTAACCTTTTCCTTGCCGTGTCATACAGACACAAGCAGCTGTTAGGAGGAGTATGTTTTCTCCCTAGAATATTTTTCAAATATATATCGATTTATTATGATTATTATTTTTAACTCTTCCTAACTTGCAACATTAACATTGTGCTGTTTCTAAATTAATATTTTTTCTTTGCATTATTTGTGGTCTGATAACACAGCATCTCTCTTGGCTTTTACTGGGCCCTTGCCTGGGGCTCTTAACCCTCTCAGCTCCCCTGTGCAATGGCTGATGCTGGACTCTGACCCCAGTTCCCAAAAATACGTTGGGGTGTGTGGAAAGTTGCTTTTTGGTGCCTTATATTGAGTAAAATGTTGAATATTATTAAAACCATAGAAACAAATACTTTTTCTCAGTCGCAATGCCAATTCTAGTTGTTGTCCTCCAGCATATATAACAATCTCCTTAGTGAGATCCATCTGCATCACCTTTCCCTTATCATGCGCTCATTACTCAACTTAAAATAATACCTCTTCTCTCTTTATTCATCACAAAGCATTGCCAGTTCCTTCCTTGGTTGCAAACCCTGTGATTTTTCTACTGTTGATACTTATGGTATTTTAAACCCTCTCTTCTCACCATAACTTTACTATTCTACTCTCTTGTGGATTTGGGGGGGGGGGGGGGGGGTTTGGACTTATGGTTTCAAAAATTGATCTAATTCCTGCCTGCTCTCCCTGATTCCCAGATTGCATTTTTCTATGGTGTTTTTATACCTCTGACTGTGACTTTTCTTCTGTCTTATTTTTCTGTTTACTTCCCCTCTTCCCCTCTTTGCTCACATACCAGTGAAGCCACTCGCCTGCCTCTATCCAAATTGGTACAATTTTATGTCTAATATATATATATATCCCTTACTGTCCTTTAATTTATATTTGTCTTAGAAACAAATTTGAGCATAATCCATCTGATTAAAATGTCTTTGTTACTATTAAAAACATACATTCAGTCAGGTGTGTCCAAACATTTGCCTGG
>JAOXYF010000005.1:18701495-18723904 GCA_028565775.1 Sternarchorhynchus goeldii | reverse complement strand
GTTCTCTAATTTTGATCAGTGTTCTTTTTCAATTATATCATTTAAGTTTTTTATGCTGTGCTTTAGAATATATACAACTTAAAAAATACACATTACATGACAATACACATTATAAAAATTCAATAAAAAGTTGTTTTCTACTTACAAATAAAATGGCTCTAAGAAAACGTTTTATTTATGTTTTTAGAAACACAATTTTTAAACAAAATCTTCAAATGTTCAAAAAATAGACAAAATACTATAATAATCATTACTTTTTTAGGTCAGTTAGCATTTGAAGGTCAGTTTGTGGAAGGCTATTCTGCGATTGGGGAAGATGCACACGTTTTTCTTTATAAATGTTTCTCAGTACAGAGTTGTCCACCTGAGGGCGCTAGAACACTCATTTAGAACATTTATTTAGCCTTTATGCATTACTTTATAAACTGCATTGTCAGCAGTGCAAAAGGACACGTTCAGTGTTACTACAGGTTGTGTTGATTAGTCACTCATAGGTGGATTGGTGCACAGAACCCTTAGTGTAGAGTAGGGAGCCATTGTCGGCTCCAGTTTCTTTTCAGGTTGTGTTCAGTGTTACAGCAGAGTGTGATCAGAGTTACAGGCCTACTCTCAATTGTGTTCTGTTATTATACCTGAATTCTGTATAGCTCTGCTGTTTATTTCTAAGGCTCTGATCTATTGTCAGGAAATTGTGAGTTTGAATCCAGGCAATGCCAGAATACTCTTTGGTCAGGGGTCCAAGAGAACCTACCTGGCACAGCTCCCAACGTGGCAGGATTGTTGTTCCCTTATTGTCGATGAAGGAGCCAAAAGCAGCTGACTATGAATATGTATATCAGTTAGGTCAGTTAGAGCTCTCCTTCAAATAAAGATGTCATATAACATTGCACAAATGCATGTAAAAAAAACAAAAAGTACAGTGATTTACTTTATATTTCAGGGCCCTGTGAAGCCCTTCGGGACCTTTTAAATGTGGAACTGAATCATTGTGAAAACTTTATGTACTGTGGTAAAGTGGTGATCAATCTCTCTTACCATTAGTAATCATGTTCTTAAAGAATATTACACTCATCTGGATTCTGCAGTATGGAAGAACATGTGCTTCCATATTGACATATGACCTGCTATCTGCTATCTGGAGGACAGTTTACAGTGTACATGTCATACTTAATAACATACAGAATATTTACCTTATGTGGCAGTAAATGATGTACCTTGCTAAGATCTAAATCAGCAGAAGCTAAAACCATTTTGGTACCAGTCAAACCCCTCCCTGTACACCACTGTACCTGCTGCTAAACTATGGAATTTATAATGCCTTATAATAAACAAACTACTGGCATAATGCTAATCTGACAAAAAGAGGTTTTATTGGGCAAACATTCCACTGTGTGAGAAGCCATGTGGAACAGCCCAGATCAATGTAGACCTGACTTACATTAATGCTAAATACTAAATTGCAGTAATTTCTTTGAGAAATCCATGTTTATCATTTGCAGCAGTAAACAGAACCCAGTATGGTGAAGTGAATGATAACACCTGAGATGTTACTATATAGGTTATCGGAGTATAATGAGAAATATCTTGGGGAAACCATGGTTTGCGCTGAAGGTATGGGTTGTGTGTGAGGCAGAGGTAAACTGTGTAGTACTGTAGATAAGATTATAGGTTTATAGATCCACAGTGAAAGTGTTTGACAGGGTTTGAGACCAGAAGTAAACCCAACCCTAAAGCATTTGGAAACTTCTGGGAAATGATAAATATCTTTAAATCTCACTCGTGTGCACTGAGCTCTTTACCTCATGTATTAAATTTTTCAAAACACTATGAGATGTTTATTGTGAGACGTTTGTTAGAGATAACAAATAGTCAAAATATTTATATTTAAAATACTTTATTCTACATCTGTAATATAAAATCAAATGTCTGAAGTGCACATTTGTAGCATTTTATTTGTATAATTCAATCAACAACTGAACCAAACCAGATGAAAGAACAGTAAAATGGAAAGTTGTGAAAAAAAGAAAAGACAAGAAAAAAAGATTTATAATAAAAAAGTAACCAAAATAAATTAATCAGAATTCAAGAAAAAAGTACATGCGAATCTTATTCAATCAGAAAATGCTAGAAAATATTTTGATTCTTTCAAAATTATTTCAAAAGTATTCATTCTCGTATAAGTGGCACAGCACCCTTTAAAATAATCATCAATCACCTGAAACAACTGCTTGTATGTTCGCAGAACAGAAAAATGCACAGTCAGATTGTTAGGGACAAAACACCTTCGTTAAACTAACATCATTGTAGTTGAACATCTTCACCACATCTTCCTCCCCACTGCACTCCTTCACTCCTCCTTCACACTCTTTGTTTTTATTGTTCATAATGGCTTTCAAGCCACTTGTAGTTTACACCTCTTCTGCATCATTCTCCACTTGGATCTCTACCTTTTCACTCAGATAAGACCATCTCATACAGTACTGAGTTCATATGGTCCATTTTACCTGGGTCAGAACTCTCAGTGTGAAGTCTTACCAGAAGACACAACCCTGAGCTGGTCCACTACTCAGCAGCCGAGCTATGGCTTACCAGTATGTGTGATATGGACGATGATTCAGTCCCACTGGCCTAAAGAACATTAGGAGAAGCTGCAAATGGTCCTTTTTGTTAATGTAGGAACTGCAGGCATTCTCTGCTGAGGTGGCCAGAGGTTCTTGACCAGGAGGTCTGGTCTCTTTGTTCCTCACAACCCACTACAGTGGTATAGTAGGTTCCATCTGGAGCTCTCATATCAGTGCCTCTGCTTTGTCACCATGGTAGTTAAGACCTGAGTTTTGTTTGGCAACCCCATTGCTAGACAGGTTCACTGGTTCCTTACTTGGTACACACCAGTCATCTGCTTCCTGGTTGACTTTATAGTGGCGTAGAGCAGTCTTATTGAATACAGGAAGCTTCTCCACAGAGTCTGTGGATAGAGCCTGAAGGAGGAGAAATATTACAGTGCGTAAGAGAGTAGATATATATATTGCATCTGAACCCATCAAACAAAAGTATACATTACACATTAAGGTGTTGTTTTCATTTAAGGATGTTTCACAGTTTGTCTTACCTTCATGTGAATGACCGCATCAGTGCCATAACCCTCCAATGGGTAGAGATGGAGGTCGCCTTGGAAGTAGCGGGCGTAAAGACGAGAGATGGGCAGACCGTAACCGAAGCCAGCCTAGGAGAAATGTAAAAGTTGAGCTAAGATCATGGACAAAAAACAGGCATGTGACCCTCTGATTTATGATGGACTTTTGTGCGTGAGAAGGGGAGTGTGTTTTAAGAGTAGTGTGTTTGTGTGGTGTGCGTGTGTGTGTATGGTGTGTGTGATAAGCTTACCAGGGGAGCCCGATGGTGGTCATTAATTGTAGGTGTGGGTGCGGTGGAGTATGTGTAGCTGAAGAGCTGGTCAATTTTCCTGAAAGGAACACCACCACCCCTATCACTCATCTGAAACATGAAAACAGACCAAACAACTAAAGTCACTCACATGCCCAACAAGAGGTCATAGCTTAAAGAATTTTTTCATGTGTTAAAGTGTAGTTGAGGATACACAGATCTCAGTAACCCAAAAAAGGTTTAAGCTTGAGTAAAATGAGGTAAACTGACCTTTTAAAGGTTCAGCACCAGCAGTTCTGATTAATAGTATCATTACATAAGAGCATGATTCTCTCAGTGACAGAGGGCTTTCTGCTAATCTGGTTAATGTGTGTTAGAATCCGTGATTCAGTGCCAGTTAGTGACGTTGATAGTCAATCATATAATGATGCCAGGGTGATGTATAGCAACGGTTGGGGTAGAGGGGTGGAGACAAGCTGAAGCAGCATGCAGAGGCAGCAAAACCGCTGCCTCCTTAATCAGCATTTTAATGGGGTGAAGGTCAAAAGGGGTGAAGCAATAAAGCCTTATCCCTGATTTATCTTTTATTAACTTATGTTTATGCCATCATAAAAGCCCTGATCAGTTTGCAGACTTATGCTTAGGGTGGCAGCTTTGTTATTTTGTTTAGTGCAAAGATGGCAGCAGTACAACAGGCCTTATGAGTCTCCACTCTGGATTTTACTCACCATAACTGATAAGTCTTCTCCCCCGAGTGCCACCATAACCTTGATAGGAGGTAAAGTGCTGCTGGCTTCATGGTTCTCAATTGTGGCCCTCATAGCATTCTGTAGCGACAGAGACAGTAAAGCTAATTTTACCAAAGCTGAGTACACCATTCATGCGTTCAGCTGTGCTAAAAATAATGGTCAGCTCCTGGGAGTAGGGTCCTAATCTTGTGGTAATCTTAGGTAAACTTTGTGTTTTGTTGAAACTGCTAGTAGGTTTATTAGTTTTAACTAATGCTACAGAAGCATGCAAATTACACCAGCCTAGCAGGAATTGCAAGTAGATGTAGCACACCTAGTGTGCCATGCAGATGTAGCACACCTAGTGTGCCATGCAGATGTAGCACACCTAGTGTCAGCACTGAGATTTTTAAAGAAATGTTGTCACAATTACAAATACACTTCAGATAAATGAATATCCTCACCACACTATCCCCTTTGAACCTGTGTGAGGTTCTTACCTTAAAGAGCTCAAAGAGCATGTGGTACAGGTGTGAAGGCACATAGGAGATACGGATAGGTTTGGACCCGTCATTTGCTGCCAAACAACAAAGAAACAATTTTGTCAGATAAGCACAGCAAATAATAAGATCAGTCCTCTACTATATAAATTACTATATAAAACTGATTTTTATGATTTAGCACACAGCCCAAAGGGCAACTGCAGTTAATGATCCAGAAAAACAATGAGTCAACAAGTCAACCCTGGTAATTCAGTAATATTGAAGGCTGAAAGACTCAACAGTGGATAATTTTGAGAAGCTTCCCTGGATCCTTACCATTGATCTCCCTGAGCTCCAGCTCCGGGGCTCCGAGGTAGTACTGCTCACACAGCATTTTAGCACATTCATAGGCATCTGAGGGTGAAAATTGGGCCATATGTTACTACCATCTTGTTGCCCCTTGCAGCCACTGCACAAAGTTAAAGTGCTGTAACCATGATTCTGCTGCTTACCTCGGATGACCTCTGTGACATCACAGTGGGGGTCAATGCAGCCTATAGTACTGGGATGTGTGGGCTGGGAGGCAGGATCAAAGATCAAGGCTAGAAGCAGAGAGGGGAACAGTAGATCCACACCATTAGGAGAAAAATAGAAGGAGAAATGACTGCTTTATAAGTCAATACAGTTGGTGATTTGGTTGAGTAGAATTGTTACAATGCTGTGGTTTGTCTGTATTATGTTAAGATGAAGGTGGATAAGACAATTGTGCTGGGATTAGAATGTCATTTTTACTGTGGTGGGCTTGGGGAGGAGATATGTATATCTGGCTTAGAGTAGATATGTTACTGCATTAAAGTTGGGTGTTACTGAATCAAGCTTAAAGATTTATATTATTATTATATTATTGCATGGGAATAAGATGGAGTGACACTATTAAGGTGGAGAAGTTATAGTCTAAGGGTTAGGGTGGATATGGTGTGTATGTTGGGGTTGGATGAAGATGTTACTGTATTAGGTTAGTGTGGAGAGGTTACCATACTGGGGTGGGGAATTTTAAACTGTTACTTACTATGCTGGTTGATCAGCATTCGGATGGATATGCGGCTCATGTAGAAGCGGTCAAGGAAGTACTGAATATTCTGGCTGGTGACTGGGTCTTGCCCAAACGCATCTTTATACTCCATGACACCTTGAGCCATGGTGGCAACCACATCATTGTGCCTGCTTCTGATGGCCACCAGAGCCTCCACAAAACTGGAGAGAAAGGCCAAAATGCAACCATTTACAGTTAATATAAGCATAATCTCAGTTATGTTAATAGTGGTGATTCTAGGACACAAGTATTTGATTGGGGAGACTCACTCCTGCAGAACCTTTTGGTCATCTGACCTCTTGTCTAGGAATTCAAGGAGCTCCATTAAGCTTTGGACGTACCTGGGGTGGGCAAAAACAAATAAGAGGTTACTGTTTCTCCTGCCAGGGCTGTTTAGCTCAGTGAAGATGCCAGTCGGTAGGATTGGCTGTGAATGGCTGGTGTTAATGACTTCCACTACAGGAAATAGTTACTACTGGTACATCTCCAGCAGCTTTTTGTGCCAGGTTTGCTATTTGAGCTTGGCAGAGATACCTGGAAAGCAACACCTCCGTCACTCCAACTCTGCCCTTCATCTCCCTACCCAGACCAAGACTGAGTCATCAAACTGAATGCCAAATTGGTGGATACTTTCTCTTGAATCGAAAATCATTCTACATACTTATCTGATACTCTGGCTAGAACATCATGTTACACTGTCTCTCAAAAGCTACCCACTTGTCTCTCCACCAATCAATAGGTCGCATTTCAGAGACAAACAAGCCAAGCCCCTCATTCCCAGGAAAACTGGAATAAATATGAAGTACTCCAGGAATTGCGCAGAGGGGGGTTACATTTCTCAGTAACTGGACTCAAATTTCAGTATGAAGGCATATGATGACTCGTGTAAATCGGTTTCTTTAATCATCCAAAATAGAGTTTGTCTTTCCCACAGTAACTAAATTTCAAGGTTTGCCATAATGAAATGTTTTGAAGAATATTTTAAAATACTCGTGTCAGTCCCCAAGTTTAAAAAAGCAAAATAAACCCCAAATGCACAGTGTACCGACGCTAAAGATGACCATCAGTCGTACATACAATGACGCGGGGCGCTGGAACACGCTGTTCCAGTGGAGTGCTGGAGCACATAAACAAGCCTACCCGCCTATGCAGCAGGCGTCTCATATTTCACGCGCTTTGTCACTGACGTTATGAACGGATAGCACTGGACACTGCAGTAAACAAAACGAGTGATTCACGTGTCTATTATAGGAATGCAAACCGCATGTTAAAATCGTTTTTAGTATCGCATATCAGATAGCTCATCTTATTACATTGCGATTTATTACTGTCTTTCAACACCATGCGTACAAGGTGTCTGTGGCAAACCATAATCCATACCATTTGATTATTATAATCGCATAGCACATAAGAGTCTAGTCTGAACGCTAAAAGCAACATTATCAGGCATAGTCTCGAGCGGTGGAATCTTGCAGAATGAAAACAACAGGCAAGAGCAGAAACTGGGACAAAGGTCACTGTGCCGTTGCATTGTCTTTCGCACAAGCACGCACGGTAACCCTAGCGGACAGTAAGGAAACTAAGACATCTAAACTGAGTGCCGATTGATTTATAGATTTATATTTTATATATGTTCTTGGGGATCCATTGATATTAGAAGCGAAATGCAGGAAATCAACATGAGCGTGATTTGCGCGACTGCACTTTGTGTAACAAACTACAATTTCCTCCAGTGAGAATCTTACCAGTTTTGTACAAGTTGAACAGACGGCGTAAGGAGTAACCGGTCTGGTAATAGGTTGATCTCTTTCAAGGTGTTTGACAGTCTCACGGGAAGCTCCTGTCTCAGGAAAGCGAACGACGTCTTTTCGCATGCGTTTGTTGAACCTGCGATAGCGGTGAGATAGCATTACACCTAAATCTCTCCACCAGCGATTGGAACTCATCGCTTCTCGCAAAACATTTAGTCTTTGCGTAAGCATTACCCTATACAGCATACATTCAGATACCAGATAAACTTTTGCATACAGCCTGTAGTCATCATCTAAAAATCACATCACAAGTCATAAACTGAGTCCATAAATTTTAACTATTAATGTCGAAAATCATGTGTTATCTTACCTAAAATGTATCTAAAATTGTTTTGCATTCCTGAGCATAAAAAGTTTGACGTTTGCAGTTAACATGCATTTCATAAATCTTACCGAAATCCAGGAACTGCTTCATCGATAACGGTGAAGGTGAGAATTTTGAAAAGTGATCAATATGTTTCGGCACATTTGCCAAAATAAACCTAACAAGCTTCATCGTGCTCTAAAAACAAAGAACTTTTGAAAAACGGATCCTTGAAAATGGATGCGATCGGTCCCGACAATGACGTGTAGCAGAGGTAATATCTGTGAGTTTTTGCTCCTGTAATAGCCACAATAATCTTCTTTATGTTTATTTACTGACGATGCTAGATCCCTCGTTTTGTTGATATACACTTTCTCGAAATATGGCACGCCCACTATGTTACGTAATCACATGAGGCTGACCAATGAGAGACCCACTGCCAGCCAAGAGAATCTTGTCAACAAACTATAAGGCGTTCTTAGCCCATGTCTGCCGTGCATGTGATGGAACGGAAACGGGTCGTCGGTTTTTTTGGTGTGTACTAGGACTACGTGTTTTCACTTTGTTGCGCTGCTGAAATCCTTGTCAATAAAGTCACAAAGGTTATGCATTCCTACATGGATTATTCAACCGTGAAAAACGTCTTTAAACTCGTTTCTCACTTGTGAAGGTCATGGCCACGACTAGACGAATAGATATAAACCTAAACGCATGCCTGAGTAACTCATACATATTCTACACCGTGAGTTTAAGCGCACTGTAACGCTGACAACATATATGGGTTAATAGGTTTAGCAGCAAAAGATTGTCTGAACACAACATTTTCACTGTTTTATCTTGTAAAAATCCACATGATCCATGAAATTACAACAAACTAACAAATTCTAAAACATATGAAAACAAAAACACTTCTGTATGGATTTGTATGGATTTTTATGGATTCTGTATGGATTGTTTGAAAGGTTTTGATTACAACATGACACCAAAATTTCAATTTACTACATTATATTTGGCTAACATTTTGAGCATTTAACTATGTAACACTATTTTGATAAATCTATCCATTCTAGTTCATTCCAAAGGTGTTCGATGGGACCAGTCAAGTTTTTCCACACCAAACACACTCGGTCATCTTTATGGACCTTGCTTTGTGCACTGGGGCACAGTTGTGCAAGAATAGAACCCAGCCACAGACTGTCCCCACAAAGTTGAAAGCATAAAATTGTCCAAAATATCTTGGTATGCTGAACCACTGAGATTTCACTTCACTGTAACTAAGGGGTATAGGCCAGCTCCTGAAAAACAACCCCACAGCATTATCCCTCCTCCACCAAACTTTACAGTGCACAGTGCAGTCAGGCATGTACTGTTTTCTTGGAATTTATGAAACCCAGACTCATCCATCAGACTGCCAGATAAAGAATTGTGATGGCAGGTTAAAATCTGCAGCTTAGTGTCTTTCTGCCTAATATTTCCAGTTTCTAGATCTGATAAATCAATGACATTCTTATGGTCAGTGAAAATGATTGCATTTTGTCTTGAAAACTCTTCTCCTCAATAAAGACGTTTAAGAATATCATGTAGTAACTCACCTAAGGTTCTGGTGATTTTGCTATGCCCACAGATGCCCCCAAAACACCTCTGTTATGTGATTTTGCTGGATCCTGTAAAGTGCACCAGGTTCTTTGTGTGTGACTATAAGGTGGCCATACAAGTCATCTTAACTTTAGTTTGGTGATGCCTACTGCCTACTGATGCCTATATTACAGGCTACTATGTTAGTCTTTAAGGTTCCTCATACTAGTATATAGTAATATGTCAAAACACTGAAGTTAAGCCAGAACAGACATGTGATTGGACAAGAAATTACTGCATGACTCATCTTCTGTTAATTCACACTGGCCAGTGTAACCCATATCCGATTTGATCAAGTTTTCTGTTGGTGTTTTTTTTTTCCCTGCATGTGGAAATTGTACCACAATTAGGGAAGTGAAAGTCACACACTGCATTTGTTGAGCAGATCTAAACACAAAGCACTCAAACAAGGCAACATTTTACTTTGGCTCTTCAACACATAAAACGGATAACTTGATCGTCAAGAAAGTACCACAGACATTTGTCAGAGTCCTGTCTGAGAGAAGGCAGTCATGACTCTACAACTAGTCCCAGTTCTTGTGCTTCTGGGAACAGCAGGTAAGTCACACACTTCATGGAGAAGGTTTCGTTGACTCAGAAAAATAATGGTGCAGTGCTTTAAAAGGTGGTGGTGTTTAACATATGATGCCTGCTGTCTATTTAAATTACTCTAAATATATCAGGCATGTATTAGGCTCATCATCCATATCAGCTGTCACTGTTTTTCAGTATGACCAGAGTCATGTACATCTTGGTACATTATAAACAAACAAACTTGAGGGTTTTATTATACCATTGTTACCATTTCTGCTGATAGAATAAGTTCAGGGTGTTTTTGTAAAAGTTATCTTAAACATCTTAAGAGACGTCCAGGACACATAAAAGTAAACGGAAATAAAAATGTGGAGGAAATTCTTGCCAAAGTGATAAAGAGAGTTGAAACCAAATGAACTTTATTTATCCACAGAGAAGTTCTTATCCTTGATGACAGCATTCCTTCCAATAGTTTATTACATTACCTTGATATTACAATACGTGCGAGACAAAAATGAACAACAACTGTCATATATCTTTATCTTTTGTAACTGGTAATAATGTTCCATTGTCACGTTTTACTTGACCAGTCCCAAAGGCTGAAAATGTTAGTTCTTCTTCATGTTTCTTCATCTCACCTACATCTTTTAAAAATAATGCCTATACCAAGTTCATGGACAGTTCACTGTGTAAATAACAGTACAATTTAAATTCCACATAATGAGTAAAGACATCTCTAATACATTCTACACTGTTTGTGTGATGGTTGTTTGTATAATTACATTGTTTGTGTGATGGTTAATTCTAACGTGTGGTTAGTCTTACTGCATATTTGGGTGCACAGAATAGATTCTAATATCTAGAATGAAAAATTATCAATTTGGAGTTTCTTCCATAATCCCCTTCTTCTGAAAGAAGAATCTTATTCATAATAATTAAAAAGTACAATTAAAATGCTCTACCTAAGTCAATCTTTTTGAAGCAAAACCAATTCCTCTGTTATTGCAAAAGTGTGTTTTTAAAATAAGTGTTCCCCACACTATAACATCTTACTTCTTTACATAAGAGATCTGGTATGTAGCAAGTGACTTCACTGCACTTAGAAGTATGAAAACACTCAGTCCTGTCACTGAATACCTGTCAGGGAGCTTCGGCCTGTGGACAGTGGACAAGCTGATCGTCAGAAGCAGTGGTTCCATCACTGTCCCATGCCTCTACCACCAGATGTTCAGGGAACATGTCAAGTACTGGTGCAGAGGCAAACTCTGGCACACATGTGTCCCTGTGAAAGAGTCCGCAGGCAGAATCAGCATCACAGACAACCGTGAAGAACTGGTCATCACACTCACGCTGTCAAACCTCCAGAGCAGAGATGCAGGACGCTACTGGTGTGCCATTAAGATAATAGGCTTCATGAAGGTAGATGTCAGGACTTCCTTGGAGCTGCTGGTGACCAAAGGTGAATAAACTGGAATCCTATTGCTGTTATTTTTCTCAAGCGAGAATAATCATGCATTCAGAATGTGAAAACAGGACAAAGATTTGTGCACTATCAGGCTTTTAAAAAACTCCTGTTTTTAAATGAAGCTTAAATAATCTGGTAATTAAATGGATTTGTGTTGAATGTTTTGAATGATGAAGACGCTGATCCTCTTAAAACTGAGTCCTCCAGGTACTTTCTGTTGTGGAAATTAATTGAAGTATCTTGTCATTTCTTATGCTAAAATAATTACACATCACAAACACAGAATATTGTGATTAAGCACTAATTAATGTGATAAAATAGCCAACAACCCATTATTCTTGTGTTACTCCTCTCAGGAGAACTGGACCTGTGGGTGAGGAATAGTACAGTGTCTGTCCCAGAAGGTGGAAATGTGAGCATAGAATGTTTCTATAGTGACAAGCTGAAGGACACTGAGAAACAGTGGTGTAGAAGTGGAGACCTGCTCTCCTGCCAATCAGAGCATGGCTCACAGTCATCCCAGCATGCACAGCTCCACCTCAGTGATGACGGCTGTGGCTCCTTCACTGCAACACTAATGGGGCTTCAGAGGGAAGATGGTGGCTGGTACTGGTGCATGGCTGCAGGGATACAGGCCCCTGTCTATATCACCATCACTGCAGCTCCCAGTACACCAAACTGCACAGGTTTGGGACCCAGTGCCACGCAATCAAACTTCTGAAACTCTTACCAGACCCAACTGCCACGTTCTAAGCGGTCCTAACCACTATACCCTATAACTCCACCAACTTAACTCCTTTAAACCTGTAACCCTAAATGCAACATCTTACACAATGATAAACAGCTAATTCTTTCAAATGTTTTCTATTTCTAATCTTCATTTTTAAATTATACCCCTAAACAACATCAGTCAAGTCAAATAGAAAACACTGTTCATTAGTCCTGAAATTGTATTCAGTAGGGGATTACCAGTCTCAACTCACACCTGCTGAAAAACTGTTTCTTTGACTGCATTGTCAAGTTTCCTGAGCTGACATCACTGCACGGCACTGCTGCCTCAGCAAGCACACCACTGCTCTCTTCAGTTCAGAGACATCCTCTCTTGTGACTTCAGACAGAACAAGAACCTCCTCTATGATCTCAAATGAACCAAGAACATCTTCCCCTGTCACAGCAGGACCACTTGAGGGCACCACATGGTCAACCCTTCCTCTAGCAGGTGCAGCTGAGCAAAAACCTCTACATTAGAGCAAAAAGTTCCACATTACATTAGCCTCAACCTAACAGACTGAAATTTATTTTACCTTTATAGTACTGACAATACATCCATCAGTTGCACCAAGTGTCGCAATCAGGTGCGTGTTTTTTTGCTTCTACATCTATTTACTGTTGCTAATATCCCATGAAGCAGGGCTGTCCATCTTGGTTCCCAAAGATGTTCCCTACTGTATAGACCTGCTGTAGCTAATCCACCGGAGAGTAGATATCTATGTCCATCTAACCCTGGACTTTCTAAAAGCTATTAACTAAATGAATATCAACTTACCATAACAATTGGTGTCATCAAAAGTAATCTGTTATTATTGATGTGAACATTTGCTGTAGAGCCAACCTTTGTGTCCTACTCTTCAAAACACATGTTCTGTATGTGTGGGAGTTCTACCTTGGTCGTCTTCACTGTCTCTGTTTATTCCAGTCAGCATACGTGGCTCATGGTGCTGCTCACAGGAGGGATGTTGCTCACAACAGTTACAGTGGCTGCACTGGTCTGGAGGTGGCAAGTGCTGCGCAGTGAGTGAAACAACTACTTACTTCTCCTGGTCAATATTATAGTGGCGCATCAAGAAGAAGGGAAGAGGTTTCTTAAAACTTCCATGAGTTGCATATATGTCCTCACACAGTTTACACACAGTTATTTGTACCTTGCTTGTCTTTTCAGGCCGAGCTCAGACGAGTGAGAATGCGACAGAGTCAGCCGGGCACACTGTAAGCACACACTGAACCCATGAAAACAACACACAGGAGATTAGATTCATGTTTGACATAAATGAAAGCAAATCTATTACTTAAAGACAAAAACAATCACTACACTGTAAAATTAACATTAAATACAATAAAATCTAGAAGCTTATGAACAACAGTTCTAAGATACGATCATCATCATTTCTTAATAGGTGACGGATGATGTTGATCTGATGGCTTATGAATGGACAAGCAACGACCTGGATGAGGAATCCAGCACTACAGTCCTGTTATAACAGCAACTTAGAAAAAATGCTGTTTGAAAAACTTTTGAATTCTCCAGTGTGGTAACATGTCCTACTCAGTTATATATAAAACTGCTTGTTTAAATTTTTTTATTTTAGTTTATTAATTTCTATTAAATTCAGATAAATTCACTAGAACTTTGTTTATCCTTAAAGGGCAATTAGTGGTAAGAATAATTTTATACATAAATAATTAATCCACATGACACCACCCAGAACAGTATTTTCCAGATGTTCCCAAGCACTATATGATATACAGCACAGAGTCTAGTTAACAAGAGCAGTTCAAACTGAGTTGAAAGTAGAACTCCTGCATATTGTATTATAATGATAACAGTGAAGACGTGAGCTGGAAGGAAGCCACTCAAATGTACCATGCAAAACTAATATCCAATCATGCAGAATGTCCTTAGCTTTCCTAAGCAGAATGGTTTACAGTAGATCTACCTTTATCCCAGTTGGAACTGCCTTTGGAAACAAGACTACCTCAGGGAACTAGCAGCAGACTCTGTGTTGCCTTCAAGCGTTTGAAATTGTCATTCTGTGTCTTGTGCCTTATGTAG
This sequence comes from Sternarchorhynchus goeldii, assembly GCA_028565775.1. Lineage (NCBI taxonomy): Eukaryota > Metazoa > Chordata > Actinopteri > Gymnotiformes > Apteronotidae > Sternarchorhynchus > Sternarchorhynchus goeldii. Next base: position 18,709,638 of record JAOXYF010000005.1, on the reverse strand, counting down.
TTTCATAAGAATACATAGACAAGGACCCTGTACCCCAGCAATCCTTGAGGAGGAATTCACAATCTTCTGCAAATGGATTTTTTATCTTTGAAAAAAAAAAGGAACATCTCGAGAAAATATGACACTTATCCAAAGTAATGTTTTGCTTTATAAAACGTTCCTTAAACAGAACTGCCTTTGATCGTACTTTGACATGAATTTCTGTTTTCTTATTCAAAATCAGTGTCATCTAAAGTAGCATAAACTTGTATTGGTGCTGTAAGATAAAAGTCACAGTCATTTTCCTTGTTTGTGTAATGTTCAGTTCTATTTCAGTGCTATTATACAACTCAACATGTTCAGAAAGAACTGTTCCAAAAATGACCACACAAAGACGGGGTCATCAGCAGATTTCACTAAAATGCTGCTTGAACATTAACTCCTGCGGTCGTATAAAGGATAAAAACCAAAAAAGGAAAACATGGCCCTGAGAAGACCCAGTATTTGTATAAATCTGGGTGGAGTATCTCCCATTAATCCATAACATTTTAACACTTTCCAGGTTAAAAAAAAAATCTGTAATCCATAAATCCAATTTGTGAGCTAAATTAAAAACGTTCACAAGTTCATTAGCTAAAACATGAGGCAGTAGGGTATTAAAACTGACTAATGTTTACAATATAAGTGCTTATGCATTTTTTCCCCAATAAAGTTCATTTGGCATCATCCACACCTCGACCTGATGTAAGTCACTAACAGATCGACTATTCATACCTTTTATTTGGTACTTGTCTGTTGTCAGGGTCATTCACCATGTTAGCAGCCGAGTGTGAAGCAGCTGGGATGATAATCAGCACCTCTAAATCTGAGACCATGGTACTCAGTCAGAAAAGGGTGCAATGTTCTCTCTGGGTCGGGAATGAATTCTTGCCCCAAGTTCAAATATCTTGGGACCTTGTTCACAAGTGAGGTAGGATGGAGCGAGAGGCCGGCAGGCAGATTTTGGTGCAGCATCTGCAGTGCTGCGGACCCCGTTCCGGTCTGTTATGGTGAAGAGAGAGCTGAGCCAAAAAGGGAGGTGCTCCAGGCATGTCCAATGTGGAGGAGACCCCGAGGAAGACCCATGACACATTGAAGGGATTACATCTCTCGACTGTTCTGGGAACACCTCAGTATTCTCCGGGAGGAGCCGGAAGAGGTAGCGGGGAGAGGGAGACTTAAACTGCTGCCCCCTTGACCCAAACCTGGATAAGTGGTAGAAGGTGGACAGATGGACGGAGTTGCAGCCAACAATTTTTTTTTTTTTACTTCTTTTCTGCTCTTTTTCTTATTTCTTTTTCCATTCCTCTGCCACTGATGCTGTTATTTGGATGAATAGTGATGGCTTTGTTACGACGACGATATCCTAACAAATGATATGAAGCAATGACATCAGCTTTATCGTCCAAACTCTCGCTTGGTTCAAGTACCACATCCCTACCCCATGAAACCCAAGCACGAACCCCAAGCATGTTCCTATGGACTCCACCGAGTGGTAATCACACGTCTTCTCTTTATTCAGTAACGAGAGAAGGATGGAACATTTGAGGAACACATAATAATAAATGGGTACAAAGCCAAACTGCCAGCCCAAGCATACCACTCATCACTCCTTTCATCCGAGTTATTAAAACAGGCTACAATACAGCACCAATCAGGACCTGTGATTACATTTTATTTTATTTTCACAGCTGTAAGGATTATATCTACAACCTTTTTACAGTTTTGTGAGCTACTACATCTACAGCTTTTTTTTTTGCAGTGTGGATAATATCAAACTTATCCTCTGATTCTGAGGCATTAGATTCACCAGTTCTGAAATGCTTCAAAAATCAAAACATCAGGGCAAAGTGTGGAAAGTGCAAACTGAGTACACAAACTGAGTACACAAACTGCATGTTTTGTTTACTTCTTATATAATCCTACATTTTACTCTGAGCACTTTTGCATCAGTGATTTCAGTGTTATTTTTGTGACAATTTTAACTGGATAATGTAGAATTCTCAATGTCAGTAAGGGTTTGCTGCAAAGTAGAAAATAAGACGCTGAGAGTGGGTCTGGTGTTTACTACATACTAACCAGAGTGAGTCTGGTGTGTATTTCATACACCCACCAGAGTGGGTTGAGAGTGTCAACTGAATTATAAGGATATTTATTATTGCTCACTAGTGACAATAACATTAGTCAGTCGTTTGGAAGTGCAACATGATGAAAAATAAAAAGTATTTTTGATTTTTGAAAAGATTACAACAGGACTTTAGGCCTGTCAGTACCCAGGCAAACTGATTACAAAAAGGGAAGATTCAGCTGCTTCTCAGGGCTGCAATTGTCCCTAAGAGTGAGTTTCCACCAATAGCAGTACAGACATGTAGCAGAATCACCCCACATCACAGTCAGGAGCGAACCAAAAGAAAACACTTCACAAGAATGGGACTCAGGTCTGCTTGCCATGGTGGTAAGTTCACTAAAGAGATGGACATAAAGACAAAGGCATGTCATATGGACGATGGAAAAAAAAGTTGAACTTTCTGGTAATTGGACACAATATTGTACAAATAACAAAGAAACGTGACATTCATGCCAATGCAGCAGATTCAACTACTGATTCAGCTACTGATTCAGCTACTGATTCAACTACCAGTGACAAGTGTGTTATTAAACAGGCCAATTATATTCATTATTATGACTTGGGGGGGGGGGGGGGGGTGTATTTAAAGAAATTTTTGCCAAAAAACATGAGAAAATCCAAACGGTTCACAAACGACTCACAGCTTCAGCTTGCTCTGTTTGTACACTCTCACTGCTACCATCAGTACTGTAAACTAAAAATAAAAAAAACCAAAAAAGAAGGAGCAGCAGCCCACAAACTTTAGCATGAGCATAACTAAAGGTTTACGCGAGGAAACACTTTCATGCGTGTTTCCCGTCCAGCCATGCAAGCTGCGTCAACAACGGCGCCTGGCCTGGGGTCGTGCAGGGAAACGCGACTGGTGGAGGTCAGTGGCCTCTCCTAACCCTCGGTTATGAGCGCACCGCAGACTGTACTCGTGACCCTCTCCAGCAGCTACTTTGCCACAAGGCAAGCATATTTTAAGCTGTTAGTTACAGAGCAGTGCAGAGGTAAACGGACTTGTCGCTGTAAGATTCCTCAAGGTCTCTGAACATACCTGCTGTATGACAGTGTTCTTTAAACAGGCTTCTTAGAAGCTGTACCAGACATCTTAGAAACTGCAGTCATTGCATCATTGCTGACAGCACTTTTAGTATAAACTTTGCTCTAAGGACAACTTAGGACAACTAAATTTAAAGCTTTGAGTTGAAATACTAAAAGTATTGTACAAACTGGCACTAAGTCACGAGGATACAGATTACAGTGCAATTGTAGTTTTGGTGGATATCAATACTGTTAAATCAGCTAAACAAAGCTTCAATCCGTGCTTCAAAGTAAAGGAGAATGTCTAGTATTGTGATATTTCACTTATTGTGAGGAGGTATAGCCTCAAGGGAAGTTTTTATTGGGGATCTGCGACATATTGAAATGTATGTCTCCCCCTAAAGGATAATGTGAACATGTGATGTTTTCTAAGTTTTTAATTGTTTACATCTAGTATTCTAAGGAGAAGTGAAAGCAGATGATCTACCCACGAGCAAACATACACTTTAAACTATATGGAAAAGTTAGAGTATTAAACTGAGTTCTTTAAGGCTTTATTTAGAAAACACCAAAACTAGTACCGTCATATACAATAATAAAATAACACAGCCATAAAGCAATGCCCTCCAAGTACTACAACTGTGCAGCGCTGTGACTGGTTGCTTGGCTTCCAAACATTTATTCTAGGAAAAAAGGGAAGAAAAACCAATTCAGCTGGTTAAACAGTGAAGAATTTCCTATAGTTCACCTGATTTCTGAAGAAATGCAGAATACTGTTACTGAGGTAGAACTCTTATATGAAGACCAAATACAACACTAACAATTTCAGTTTTCACTAGCCAAATAACGTAGACAATAACACTGTTGTAATGTTACTACTGGCAACAGCGGTTTTGAGCTAACACCAGTGCTACATCTAGAGATCTTGTACTAACAAAATATATAAGCTTCCAGGCTCTAATTGCATAGAGAACAACCAAAAACAAACAAAAAACAACGGCTGAGTTATCAGTATCCTTACATGAGTCTCTACACAGTGTAGTACAGTATACAATGTACTTTATAATCTGACTTCTACTAGCTCAATAATTGAAGCATGCTTTCCTTGCTTCCAGAGGCTGGCCAGCTTCTTAAGTGTTTGGAGGCGCTCTTCATAGACCTCAGCAGAGGGCGCTGCAGTCAGCCTGACCAGTCTCTGAACAAAGTTGTCAGTGAAGCCATGTTTGGGATTCGTGGTTGGTGCATCCAGCACCTCCACATCCTCCTGCACGAGTTTCTTGCAGTAATGTTTGAGACACCACCTCGCCGCCACCCCGTCCTCCAAGAACAGATCCAGCCCACGCTTTGCCCTAAAGGCAAACACATGCCGACACGGCAACCTGTTGAGCGTGGCGAACAGGCAGGTGCACGTCGTGGCCGTGACCTGAACAGGCCCTCCAGGCAAGAGAACAGTGGCTGCTGGTCCCTCTCTCTCTGCATCAGGCATTCCCCCCTGGTCTAGTTGCTCCAGCTGCTTCAGAACCAGATGGCTTGCGTATGGAGTCAGTATCTTCAAGTACTTCTCCTCAACAGTGACGGGTTCCGAGGACGACACGCTCTGCATGGCTTGGACCAGCTGCTTCTCTCGGCCAAGCCGAAGAGTCTGGCAGAACAGCTTCAGCTCGTGGAAGAAGCTCCTCAGGTCGGAAGATTTGCAGGAGATGCGACTGAGTCTGGAGTGCACGGCCGCCAACCACTCAGTGCAGCTTGGCTTAAACAGGCAGGATTCGTTCAGACCCACCACCCACTCCTCCCTCACTGGATTCCACACGCGATTGAAGTAACTGATGGCTGGTTTGACCCGAGTTTGGTAGAATCTCTCCACATTGCCACGGTACTCCTCCACAGAGCTCGAGTACATCACCTTTCGCAAGCGCTCCAAGCACTGGTGCCGCTGTTTCGGGTTCACCTTCATTCTCTCAGGATTAACTTCCCGCTCCATGGACAGAAAAGTGTGCAGAGGGCAAGACTGAACACACGCTCCAGGTAAGCGACATCTGTACACCTCTCTATCTGTGGAGCCACGGTCCGTCAAAACGCTCCGTGTCCTTTCCCAGGAAGGATTGTAATGTTTGAATATGTCCAGCATAGCAGAAACGGTCTCTGCATCCTCGTTGACCACAAACACGGAGACGATCTCACTCTCCCCATTACCATCCACAGCAAACTGCACATACACAGTCATACTCAGGCTGGCCAGGGCAAAGGTGGCATCCACCAGGAGGAGCTCAGGAAAGAGCTCAAAGTGCTTCTGCATGACCTTGTCTTGGTAATAAATTCCATTCAGTTCTCGGCCTTCGTCAACCAGCACCTCCACGATGCCGCCGTCTGAAAAACAAGCAGAAACTACTTTACTTATCCAGTTCTACTTTTTGGCTGTTGCAACACCCCCACTTTCACTGAAACACGACTCTATCCCCCCTTTTTGTGGGATGAAACCGAAATAACTGTCACAAAAACTACTCCAAAGTAGGACTTCTGTATTCGAAAACACACACAGGTCAAGTTAGAATGACCGAACATCCAGGCTATCAGAGTTCAGAGAAGAGACAACTAAATCAGCAGAAGTGACCAACATTACATGCATGAGAAAAGATCTCAATCCATTAACAAATTTGAGGTATAAAAGGACACATTAGGATATGTGCATAGTAATATGTACATAGTAATGTCAAATTTATTGCCACAGTGTTTTTCTTTCTTAGCAATTCTAGCTGGCATTATCGATGAAAGACATGAGCTAAAATAAAATATTCTAAATTATGCATCGAGCCCCTCCCTGCTTCTAACTTATATTCAGCTCAGACTTAAATATAGTGGAGGCACAGAATACTCTGTAATACTCTGTAATACTCTATAATTTGCTTTACAAGAATAGTTCTCTATACTTAAGATAACAGCATGCACTTATTGTAAATGAAAAATTAATGGTACATTTGTACCTGTGTCATTCTTAATGTCAGACAACATTCGGTCCAGATTACAGTCCCGGGTGGACCTCTGAGAAAGCCCCACCTCCTTCAGGGCAGAGCTGTGTTTCACACACTGCTGCTCTGGAAGGGTTGGGCTCTTGTCCCTCTGCTCGGATCTGCTAGGTGGCTGCTCTGTCTTCTTTAAAGCCTGCCGTTTTCTCTTCAGCATGCCGTTCTGCTCCTGCGCAGACACATCACACTGCTTTGAACCTCCCTTATAAAACAATGAAGAAGAATAGTAATACAATGTAATATAATACCTTAATCCTGTTTACGTGCAAAAAACGTTCAATAAAAAGCATAGGACAACAGGAACACTACAGAAAGCTTTTAGGTCAGAAAACCCTCAGATATACGAAATTCACTAAGGAAATCAGTCATGACAGGGAAAAGAGAAAAAAAGGCAAATAATAAATAAAAAGTTTAGCTTTCTTTTTTTTCCACCTGGTCACAGGGAGCTGCTGCTCCAGACATGTGTGCATCCGTTAAGCTTACATCAGGGAGGTGATTGTGCTGTAGATCGGCTTTCACCACAACCAGTTTCTGACCATCGCGACTTGCGCTGACTCTAATCCTTGCTGTGCAGTTGCTAAAAATCCTTATAAATGCAATCGATTCAACATCAGTTACTCAGGCAAACACTATTAATGTCATCATATAAACGTGAGGTTTGTTTTGATAGTAATTAACAAAGTTTTATTCATAGATTTGTTGAGTTATGTAGCGATTTAATCACTTTACCTAAATGCGTGAAAATTAGTACTGCATTATACGTGCAGTAATTATAAACTCGTGTGCTTGCAGGTAATGTGAAAGAATTACACGCCTCCTTCCACTCGTATGGCCATTAAATTATGATTTACTCACCTCGAATGTAAATTGGCCCGATCTTTTCGCCCGCCTTTAAGGCAGGCCCAGGTGACCTGATAAAATTTGAGTTCTGGGTTGATTGGAGTCTTCACTCTTTTAGAAGCAGCTTGTACAGTTCGACTGTCCCTTCTCCAGAAAGAGGTACCTTCGGCTCGTGCGAAATTGAAGATTGCCCTCTCCGCTTCTTCAAAAGAGGGAAACTCATCGCCAACACAAATTTTGTGACTTTGGGTTATTCCCGAATTCATAATTCAACGTTTGCTATTTAACTACCGCTGTACGTCCGTAGCAGAACAAAATTATGATTTACGTCTGGCTACAAAGCACAATGATCTCAAGAAAAAACCGCCATCCTTCAAAAACATAGAATATTTTCTTCTTCGTTGGTCACTCTGAGATGTTGGTTTATAAACACGAAGTATTACGAATATCGCCACCTGCTGTTCTGTTGCTCACGAGGGCCCTGCGTGGAGTTAATGAATATATATTTTGAATATTGATATATAACTCCAGCTCTGCTTAGCAAGATCTGTGACACTCATTTTTTGCAGCACAAACTTACTTGATGTAATAGAACTATATTAACTATATTGTTATCATGATAGTGGATATGATGATCATTATTGTGGATTGTAGTACGTCCAGGTGGAATTGGCTGCACTGAACGTGCATTAACAGTGCCAGTGGAGCTGGATATGGTCTTATTCACCGGGTTGGCCGGTTTGGATATGCGTGGCTAAGGAATGCTTTTTACGTTTATCTTTTTTGTGTTTGAAGACGTGCGGTTTTTGTTTTAAAAGCATGCTTGGATGGTGAGACTGGGACGCCAGTCCGTACTGCTGAGCCTCCTGGAGATGTCGTTGGCTTAATTCAACGAAACACCAGTGAAGGGAGGAGCCTACCGGATAACTCCTGAGAAGAGCTCGCACAGCATTGGATGTCTGAATGAAAAGTATGTAGGTCCTCTCTTTTTTGAAGCTCTAATGCATTGGCATAGGACATTTACTATACATAATTACTATACATAATTACTATACATACATAGGACATTTACTATACAGAATTACTATACATAATTACTATACATACA
>JAOXYF010000005.1:18681468-18699884 GCA_028565775.1 Sternarchorhynchus goeldii | reverse complement strand
AATAAAAGAGGAAACAGATATTAAAGATAAGAGTAACTTCACATTTTGGGTTCTTTATTCTAACCAGCCACAGTTTATGAGTCATATAGTTCAACCATTCAACCCTGCTACATCTGCCACATACATGAGAACTGATTCCCACTTGACTGAGAGATCACATCTGTAGCAGTGAGCAGAATGGAGAAGATCAACCTGCTGCACAAAGATGGTTCTATAAATGATGAAAAATTGGAGACCCACTGAGCCAGAAGCACCAATCAGACCAAACAGAGAACTCAAGTGGGGTATATTCATACACACACACACACATCTCTTCAAATTCAGGCTTACAAATTGCTTCTCAGGTTTGAACAGAAAAGTTTAATTGAAATAGAGGGTTTAAATCAAATAGAATCAATAAATGTATCCATGTGTTAGAAGTACAGAATACAATGTTAATGATGACATAATAACATTGTTTTACATTGTCCAATACCCTTATAAGATCCCTATTTTGATGCAGTTGGCATGGTAACCACCTATATGACCTGATCTGGTATGGATTGATCTGTATGATTGTGATTTCTTGAGTTTATACAGTTTAGTTCTTACATTTACACTCATTTCTGGTATTCAATTTGGCCTTTGTCATTAATTGACTCAATTATTTAACCAGTGAAAGAAGGGCACAGATACTGCATCAGTCAACATAACTTTTGGTAGAAGTAGTGGTTGAGTTGTACCATGACAAGTCCTGGTATTTGTAGGAGTTGTAGGGACTGGTGGTGGCAGGAGTAGTAGGGACTGGTGGTGTAGTTGGAGTAGGATTGACTGAAGATTGACACCAATAAACTGAGGGACAAAGGCAGAAGCACAATCCCATAAGGATGGAGGACAAGATAGAGTGGTAGACTGAGGGCTGAGAGGACCAGGGACAGGACAACAGGGAGAAAATAGGTTCAGGAACACATTTACAGTAAAATGGATGAATAAGAATCAGTGACAGGAATTGAGACTACATGACGAAGAGGGAACAGGATGGTGGGTCCAGTGGATCTAGGCAGGATGTGGCTGACTTTCTGGTCATGTGGGCAGGATCTGAGAAAGCTCAGGTTCTGGCTCCAGAACAATCTCTGGTTCTGGTTCCAGAACAGACTTGGGTTCTGGCTGAGTTCAGCAATGAGGTGCCACTGCACCTTCCTTCAGGTCTGTTCTCGGTGTGTCCTTATTGTTATTGTTGTCCATTACCTGTTGTGGTAAGCGTTCTTGCCTTTTGTCTACTTCAGCTACAGACAACATAAACTTCAACTTTTAGATTACTCTATGTATTTTTAAACTTTGTCTATCCTGCTAAATCTGGTTCTATTTTGGTAAATACAAATCTTTTATTTTGGGTGAATGGTAAGGTGAAATTGGGAAAGTGCAGACCAGTTAAATTTTGTTATATTTTTAAATTGGAATAGAACAGTACAACAATAAATAATTTATCTGTACTTGTTGCGTAGTGGTGTTGCTATTCAGATCTGTCCTCACACAAATGTTATCAGAACAGAAGAGGCACTAAACCAGTCAGTAATGTGAGGCCTGCAGGGGAGTTTTCCTTCATCACCATGTAGCAGCAGAAATGCCACATAGGAAGGGGTCTTACCCTGATTAAAGGAACAGTACCATAACTGTGTTTAACGTTTCCACAGGGAAAGAACCTGAAACCAGGGAAGAGTTTCTGAAGTGTCTCTCTCTCTCTCTGTCTCCCCCCCCCCACACACACACACTCCTGATATTGAATTATCATATTTGCATACATGTTATAAATGTGCTAAAATGATAAAAGTTGAAGATGCAACAAAAGAAAATAAAAATAAAAATAGAGATTAGAAATGTATCTTTTACTTTTTTAAAAATGCTGTTGATGTGTTTCCTTTCCTTCAGATTCATGTCAGTTCACTCTGGATCCAAACACAGCACATAACAAACTCCATCTCTTTCAGGGGAACAGAATGGCGACATGCGTGAAACTGGGCAGTCAAATCCTGATCACTCAGACAGATTTGATCACTGGTATCAGGTGTTGTGCAAAGAGAGTGTTTCTGGACGCTAGGTGTTGTGCAAAGAGAGTGTTTCTGGACGCTGTTACTGGGAGGTTGAGTGGTCTGGGAGTAAAGGGGCTTCTATTGCAGTGGCTTATAAAAACATCTGCATGAAGGGAAGCAGTAGAGAGTACAGTCCATATAGGAGTGTATGTGGATAATAAGGCAGGAACTCTGTCCTTCTACAGCATCTCTGACAACATGAAACTCCAGCATCTCCAGAGTCCAGACCAAATTCACTCAGCCCCTCTGGGTTTTAGTTTCATTTACGAACAGCTGTATAATTGTCCTCTCCAAAGACAGAGTGAAATTCCCTAAAATGTATAAAATTGTTATAGGCATTGAAATGTTATTAGTATCACCTCTATGAGTTATCATTCCTTTAAAATAAGATTATGCTGAGTTCTGATTAGAATTAAAATTCCATATTAGAATGACAGCATGCATAATTCTAATCTGTAATTTCTGATACATTATTTTAGCCAGAAAAAATGTGTGAATCTGTGATCAGAGCAGAACATAATCATGCAATTCCTTTGAATAGAATTATTGTATACAGCAATTTTGTAACGAGGATAAAGGCAGGATCCCGGGCACGAAGTATCAAGCGGGTTTTATTTGTCGTTGGCTTCAACACAAAAAGCAACACGAACACAACGCCGTCTGTACTGACAGACGAGTAATCAAACAAAGACCGACAGCAACGAAGTGACATGCACATGTTTAAATACACACGCCCTTGACAAGACTCAATTGAAATGTACATGTTAATTCTGCTTATGAACAGTATAATCTCCCTGTAGTCCGTTTGTCATTGAGAACATAAATGTAATGTGTTGACCATGACTTGAATGAATCCTTTGTGGTTTGAGTAAGGAAAGCCTGCCTCCTTGTGGTGAAGTTGTGTATGACATCTGCTCTACTCCAGAAGACTGGTTGATCCTTGCTGCAGGTTGGAGGTGAAGTGTAGGTGTGATGGAGAGCAGGGTGGTGGAGCAGAGGTATGTGGACAGAAGAGTCCAGAGTGGGGAACATGTCTGTTACAATGAGCTGTACACAAATGAAACTTGTGTGTTCAGGCTTTCATACAAATCCACTTCCCCTTAGAAAATGAGTGCAGGTACTGTGTGCTGAAGCATTTCAAGGATTTCGTTTATTTCCACGAGGACGGAAAAGGCGGGCTTTTTTTACATACTTTCATCATTGCCTGTGTTCACTCGTGTAGTTTGTCTTCTAATGCAGATTTATGGTGGTCATTGTGCATTTTATACCTCTATATACTAAAAACACAAGCCTTTTAAAAAATATCATGGAAATTGCCAATTATCCAAGGCGATATTATTGACTTGACCAGTAGGGCCAGTTCCCCAGGGATTATGGACTTGAACCAGTAGGGCCAATTCCCTAAGGATTATGGATTTGACCAGTAGGGCCAGTTCCCCAGGGATTATGGATTTGACCAGTAGGGCCAGTTCCCCAGGGATTATGGACTTGAACCAGCAGGGCCAATTCCCCAGGGATTATGGATTTGACCAGTAGGGCCAGTTATCCAGGGATTATGGATTTGACCAGTAGGGCCAGTTCCCCAGGGATTATGGACTTGAACCAGTAGGGCCAATTCCCCAGGGATTATGGATTTGACCAGTAGGGCCAGTTCCCCAGGGATTATGGATTTGACCAGTAGGGCCAGTTCCCCAGGGATTATCGATTTTACCAGTAGGGCCAGTCCCTCAGGGATTATCGATTTCACCATTAGGACATTGCAGCTCTGGGCCTGTATTTAGTAATTCTTCCTCAATCCCAGCAATACTATTTGCAAATCACAAGGTCACATTATTTTAATCACAGTAATTGTTATCAAAATGCTTGTTAGCTAATTTTCATATATTCCAGATTAAACAAATTAGTCCTGCCACAAAGCAAATGTTATAGTTTTAAAAAATAGATATTTGAAGTTAAGAAAGGATTGCATAGTATTATAATATTTTGGGTTTACAATGGCATTAGGACATGGAGGCTGAAATTTGGACATTTCATTATTTAATGATGATTTTTTTTAAAGACAATAACAGAACTTTTCTGTCATTGATGACCGATAGAAGACCTGTATCATATGACAGAACACAGAACACCACTAAGAGTTTGGCACCCTACTTACCATTATAATTCACCTATACATGATAGTATTTTACGTTTTTGCTTCAAATTAAGTATCAACAGAGAAATTCACAATTCCTTGTCATTGCAAGGAAGGTAGAGATACAGAATGGAGTTACTGGCAATGCCCAAAAATGTGGAAAACTAATGCCAGGTTTGCAATTTTCTAGTATTTGCATATGCTGATGCCAAATATGTGCTTAGACTTCACAGTTTGAAACATCACCCAACACAATAGTCATAAATATGTGCATAAACAACTACATCATCTATACTTCACAGTTTGGTCCTCTCCTCTGCCACTTGCAGGGGGGGATGCTCTCCTTTCTTAGGCCTGCAATGTTCTGCAGTACCATGCATCACAGACCCTGTCTAGGGAAACTCGCAGGTACTGAAACCGAGATTTTAGAAGGCTGAAGGTCATCTCAATTTGAGCCCTTGTTTTGCTGTGTACATGGTTGTAGTCCTGCTGTTGTGGGGTTTTGGGGGTCTGCAAGGGCAGTCAAGAGGAATCACTTGCAGGCATATCCATATCCCAGCAGCAGACCAGAGAAGTCACCTAATAATACAAGATATAAGTAACACACTCATATGATGTCCAAGGTGCATACAGTACAAATAAAATGTGTGGATTACGTTGTAAGAGTCATAAATTGGACTAACTTGAAAAACTCAATTAAAGTCAATTGAATAGTAATCTGTTAAGACACTTGACTAGTAATCAGAAGATCACCAGTTCAAGTCTCACCTCTATAAAGCTGCCACTGTTGGGCCCCTGAGCAAGAACCTTGACCCTCAACTGCTCAAGATATATACTGTTGCTTTGGATAAAAGCATCAGCCAAATGCTGTAAATTTAATACACATTATTAATTTATGTGGGTCACAATATCCACAAATCACTCTTATCAGAACATTGATGCTGTGGAAGGATTTCCAGTTAGTGTAATCTAGCCCCAGAGCATGATGCTGCCACCACCATATTTGACGGTGACGATGGTGTTCAGAGTGATGTGCAGTGTTAATTCTCCGCCACACATAGCGTTTTGCATTTTGGCCAAAAAGTTAAATTTTGGTCTCATCTGACCAAAGCACCTGGTTCCACATGTTTGGTGTGTCCCCAACATGGCTTCTGGCAAACTGCAAATGGGACTTAATGTTTTTTTTTTTAACATTAGCTTTCTTCTTGCCACTCTTCCATAAAGACCACATTTGTGCAGTGTACGACTAATAGTTGTCCTGTGGACAGATTCCCCCACCTGAGCTGTGGCTCTCTGCATTTCGTCCAGAGTCTTGGTAGGTTTACAGTTGTGCCATACTCTTTCCATTTCCGGATAACGGACTGAACAGTGCTCCGTGAGATGTTCAAAGCTGATGGGAAATCTTTTTATAGCCTAAGCTTGCTTTAAACTTCTCCACAACCTTATTCCTGACCTGTCTGGTGTGTTCTTAGGACTTCATGATGCTGTTAACTCTCCAATATTCTCTTAACCAACCTCTGAGGCCATCACGGAGCAGCTGTATTTGTACTGAGATTAGATTACACACAGGTGGACTCTTTTTAGTCATTAGCAGTCATCAGGAAACTTCTGAATGCAATTGGTTACACTGTGAGAAAAGAGGGCTGAATACTTTTGCACACCGCACTTTTCAGTTTTTTATTTGTATGAAATGTTTTGAATCATGTATAATGTTCTTTCCACTTCACAACTGTACCACTTTGTGTTGGTTTTTCAAATTAAATTCCAAAGAAATATATTTATGTTTGTGGTTGTAATGTGACAAAATATGGAAAAGCTCAAGGGGTATGAATACTTTTACAAGCCACTGTACATATACATTGGAAATAATGGACAAAAATCATTTCTTGATTTGCAAATATTTATTTTAATATTTGCAAATATTTTCTTATAATGCAAATAATCTATACCTTCTAAAATACAAGATAAAAGATATCCATATAATTCCCCCCTCTAGTTTTCAGAATAAGCATCAAATTCAGAAAATCTCATACCACTGCTTGCTAAATAAAATAACTATTTAATTCGCAAACAATAACTGTTTCCACTGTTAATGAAATGTGACTGGTGTTAGAACACCTCTTGTTGATCACTTTAAAACAAACAGTTCCTATGTAAAAGCAGACTTTGTGATTTAACCAAAATAAACCAGGCTTCTCAAAGCAGAACATCAATATTGACTGAATATAAAAAGTAGTTGTTCTGATGGTGAGACATTTATTCATTTAATTATTTAAATAACACCTTAACTACAACACTTGCTTTTCACAGATAAATTTTTTAAGTTTACGACATGAAGCGTCATACCATACATCTGTACTACCTCCCTCATTGGCCAGACTGGCACAATTCTCTCCTGAAAGGTCCTCATGTTTCCAGTTATCCGGCTCATCTTGTTCATTTGCCCTCTTTTTCCAGAACCTTCATAAACAAAAAAGAACAGTTAATATACCTCAGTTTTGCTCAGTTAGCTTTTTCTTTTTTGTAAGGGAGCACTATTTTACATCACATGAAATTTAAAATGTGATGTCAAACAATGGTCCAGCTTCACTTAAAACAAAATGTAATTCATGCACTTACTTTACATTATTCAGGGGCTTGCCGTTTACCCACATCCAGTTTCCTTCACTCTCCAAATCATTCAACCCAAACCAATGAGTTTCACTAATATGTGTAGACAGAAAAACCTAGTGAATAAAATAACCTTGTTAATGGCATTTTTGCTGGTATAAGAATAATTGCTAAAATACTCATATTTGGTACCAGCATCATTTGTTTCACAGTATACATGGATAGAGGTTGATAGAATTACAGCTCAGCAGTATGGAAATTGCATTATGGCAGTTGAGAAAAAAATGTGTTGGTTCAGAAGTTTAATTTCTGTCAATTCTGTAACTTGTATGGAGGCTCACCTGCTCAGTCCGGCTGGTTATTATAACCATATGTCCTCCTTTGTCAGCACAGTAATCTCGACTCTGTGTCCAGTTTAATTTGACAGTGGAAAAGTAGTAACACTTCAGACCAAACGTCATCCACCCCTCCTCACAAAGTCTACATTTATGACATTCTAGTGTCAAAAGAAGATCAACATTAATGCATCCTAAATATGGCATTAATAGACACACAGTTTAGTTAGTTTTGGGAAATTAACATAAACATAATTCATGGTTTTCGTTAATGTTTTTTAAAATTATTTCTTTAATAGTATTTAATGCAGGTAAAAATGGAGAACAATGTTAAACCTTAAAAACTGAAGATGTTTTTGTCAGGGTAACTTACAAAGTACACTGAGAAATTATAATGACATTTACAGTAAGCCCTATCATACGTGAACTTCCAATATGCAAATACACCACCGACTCACGAATGGAAAAGTCAGAAGAGAAAGAGAGACAAGGGGAGAGAGAGAAGTACTTGTACTGCATTGATAAATAGATTTTTGTACTATTTGCTATTTGAAGAGTGCAGAGAATGTGTGTTCCATGTGTGTTACGCTCATCCTACCGCTGAATTTAGAGATGAGTTCCTGTGTTCTTTGGTACTTCACCTTCAGTGCTTCATACTCTCTGTCTGTTTCTGATATCAAAAGACATTTCAACTCAATTTATAAAAGAACTGTATTGTGTGTGTATATTATATAAATAAACTCTCAAAAGTGAGTACACCTCATGTTTTTGTAAATATTTTATTATATCTTCATGGAACAACACTGAAGATCTGAAGTTATGACACTGATATAATGTAGTCAGTGTACAGCTTGTATGAGTGTAAATTTGCTGTGCCGTCAAAATAATTTGACATACAGCCATTAATGTCTACATCATTGGCAACGATTATATATAGTGGATGAAAAATATTTCAGACGGGGGAGTGAAAAGAATGATTAGAACATCTATGGTTTGGTTTCTTTGCTTGTGGATTGGATGTATTGCTACTGCCATCTGGTGGAAATTTCATGTCAATAGCACCTTTAGAAAAATACTTAAATTGATGACATGTTCAGAAGATATTCCAGAGTAGTTGCAGAAACCTCGTGCACTTCTCTACATTTTTAAATCTCTCTCCCTCTCTCTAATATTATATATATGCTATTTGAAATGTGCAGAGAATGTGTGTTCCATGGGTGAACTGCTCATCCTACCACTGAATTTAGAGATGAGTTCCTGTGCTCTCTGGTACTTCACCTTCAGTGCTTCATAAACTCTGTCTGTTTCTAATATCAAAAGATATTTCAACTCAAATTATAAAAGAACTGTATTGTATGTATATCATATAAATAAACTTTCAAAAGTGAGTACACCATGTTTTTGTAAATATTTTATATCTTCATGGAACAACACTGAAGATCTGAAGTTATGACACTTTGATATAATGTAGTCAGTGTACAGCTTGTATGAGTGTAAATTTGCTGTGTCCTCAAAATAATTCGCCATATGGCCATTAATATCTAAATCGTTGGCAACGATTATATAAATGGGTGAAAAATATTTCAGACAGGGGATTGAAAAGATCAGAACATCTATGGTTTGGTTTCTATGCATGTGTGGAATGGATGTGTTGCTGCCATCTGGTGGACATTTTATGTCAACAGCACCTTTAGAAAAATGCTTAAATTGATGACATGTTCAGAAGATATTCCAGAGTAGCTGCAAAAACCTCGTGCACTTCTCTACATTTTTAAATCTCGCTCCCTCTCTCTAATATTATATATATGCTATTTGAAATGTGCAGAGAATGTGTGTTCCATGTGTGAACTGCTCATCCTACCATTGAATTTAGAGATGAGTTCCTGTGCTCTCTGGTGCTTCACCTTCAGTGCTTCATATTCTCTGTCTGTTTCTAATATCAAAAGATATTTCAACTCAAATTATAAAAGAACTGTATTGTATGTATATCATATAAATAAACTTTCAAAAGTGAGTACACCATGTTTTTGTAAATATTTTATATCTTCATGGAACAACACTGAAGATCTGAAGTTATGACACTTTGATATAATGTAGTCAGTGTACAGCTTGTATGAGTGTAAATTTGCTGTGTCCTCAAAATAATTCGCCATATGGCCATTAATATCTAAATCGTTGGCAACGATTATATAAATGGGTGAAAAATATTTCAGACAGGGGATTGAAAAGATCAGAACATCTATGGTTTGGTTTCTATGCATGTGTGGAATGGATGTGTTGCTGCCATCTGGTGGACATTTTATGTCAACAGCACCTTTAGAAAAATGCTTAAATTGATGACATGTTCAGAAGATATTCCAGAGTAGCTGCAAAAACCTCGTGCACTTCTCTACATTTTTAAATCTCGCTCCCTCTCTCTAATATTATATATATGCTATTTGAAATGTGCAGAGAATGTGTGTTCCATGTGTGAACTGCTCATCCTACCATTGAACTTAGAGATGAGTTCATGTGTTCTCACCTTCAGCGCTTCATATGTTCTGCCTGTTTCTGACGTCGAAAGACCTTTGTCTCTTGGATTCCGCCTGTCTAGTCCTTGTCTGTTTTGTCTGCCCAGCAGGACTGAGGACTCGGCTCATGACCTCTTGGACTGTGATGGACAACGACTCTGCCGCCCCCTCCAGATTACTCTGCAAGTGACTTCCTGCTTGTTTTCTGACTATCTTTCTCTGAACGCCCCTAATAAACCAAACTTCTTATTTTACATCTGTGCATGTCTCAACTCTGAATACCTAAACCCAGCAACCCTTTACTGTTCTCCAGCTGCATGAGGCAGATACCTGTGATGCTTTTCCATCAGTTTTGAAATTCTCATATGTGCAAAGGACTTAAAGGGTAAGGGACTAAGGTTCTAAAAGAGAACTTTTTGCTGAAAGTACATCTCCAATTGTTTATGCATGTGTGTGTGCATGTGTATGCATTTTGAAAATCACATTTACATGTAGGCTGATGCCTTTACCAATTTATATTTGTCTTAGAAAACAAATTTAAGCATAATCCATCAGATTTAAATATTTGTTACTATTAAAAACATAAAACCAGTCAGGTGTGGCCAAACCTTTGACTGATATTGTAAAGACATATACAGGTGAGTGCAGTGTACCTCAAAACATACAAAGTAAACAGTATTCTGATTTAAAATGTAAATGTAAATGAACTAAAACCTAAGTTAACTTCCTCTAAGACATGTTGATTAATTTCCAACCAAAATTAATATGTTAGCTAAATAACAAAACAGTAATGCTTGCGTTGATGTATTTTTAGAAAATATTATTTATACTGATGAATTTTGAAATAGCATTACATTTTTGGAACATTATAGCAATTCTAATATTGCAATTCCTCTGCAGTTCTCTATGCATGTCTCTAATTCCTTTATTGATTTATTGTTCTGTGATTAGTTGAATGTTAGGTACTGGAACAAAACAAATCCAATGTCTTACCAGTAGCATTGTGTTCTTGCTGTGCTCTTAACAGTCTGGCTTCTGCATTAGCATATTGCTCACTAAAATCTGCTCAAGCAAAACATGTTGGTTAAAATGTTGTCATGGGTTAATACAAAATATATACATGCATACACATGTTTGTGTGTATGTGTATGTACAGGTGCTGGTCATAAAATTAGAATGTCATGAAAAAGTTTGTTTATTTCAGTAATTCCATTCAAAAAGTGAAACTTGTGTATTATATGCATTCATTACACACAGACTGATATATTTCAGATGGTTTTTTTTTTTTTTTTTTCATTTAGATGATTATAACTGACAACTAATGAAAATCCCAAATTCAGTATCTCAGAAAATAAGAATATTACTTAAAACCAGTAGTAAGAAATGTTGGCCAACTGAAAAGTATGAGCATGTACAGCACTCAATATTTAGTTGGGGCTCCTTTGGCCTGGATTACTGCAGGAATGCGGCGTGGCATAGAGTTGATCAGTCGCTTCTGAATTGCTGGGTCTGGCGTATCTTCCTTCCACAATACGGTCAGGCGAGTTTGCTGGCCAATTAAGAACAGGGATGCCATTGTCCTTAAACCAGGTACTGGTAGCTTTGGCACTGTGTGCAGGTGCCAAGCCCTGTTGGAAAATGAAATCTGCATGTCCATAAAGTTGGTCAGCAGCACAAAGCATGAAGTGCTCCATAACTTCCTGGCTGCGTTGACCTTGGACCTCAGAAAACACAATAGACCAAGACCATTAAATGACATGGCACCCCAAACCATCAGCGATTGTGGAAACTACATATACATTGGAGCTCGAGCAATGTGGATTCTGTGCCTCTCCTCTCTTCCTCCAGATTCTGGGACCAGAGAACATAACTTTGGACCACTCAGCAGCAGTCCAGTCCTTTTTGTCGTTAGCCCAGGCAAGATGCTTCTAACACTGTCTCTTGTTCAAGAGTGGCTTGACACAAGCAGTGCAACATCTGAAACCCATGTCTTGCATACGTCTGTGTGTGGTGGTTCCTGAAGCACTGACTCCAGCTGCAGTCCACTCTTTGTGAATCTCCCCCACATTTTTGTTTTTTGTTTCACAATCTTCTCCAGGGTGTGGTTATCACTATTGCTTGTACACTTTTTTCTACCACATCTTCCTTCCCTTCACCTCTCTATTAATGTGCTCAGACACAGAGCTCTGTGAACAGCCAGCCTCTTTAACAATGACCTTTTGTGTCTTGCCCTCCTTGTGCAAGGTATCAATGGTCGTCTTTTGGACAACTGTCAAGTCAGCAGTCTTCCCCATGATTGTGTAGCCTACAGAACTAGACAGAGACCATTTAAAGGCCTTTGCAGGTGTTTTGAGTTAATCAGCCAATTAGAGTGTGGCACCAGGTGTCTTCAATATTGAATCTTTTCACAATATTCAAATTTTCTGAGATACTGAATTTGGGGTTTTCATTAGTTGTCAGTTATAATCAGCAAAATGAAAAGAAATAAACATTTGAAATATATCAGTCTGTGTGTAATGAATGAATATAATATAAAAGAAACAAATCAATTTTTGCATGATATTCTGATTTTATGACCAGCACCTGAATAACATTACAAGTGTGTGTGTGTGTGTGTGTGAGAGAGAGAGAGAGAGAGAAGTTTACTTATTCATGTTTCTTTTTCATGAAACATGTCAAACTAAATGCAATGAAAAGCTAAATGAAAGGAAAAGGTCCAAAAGCACCATTTAGATCCCCAATAATATTTACTGAAAATATTGAAGTGAAATCTAAAGAGTAGAGGTGAGTGATACTCACACAGGCTTCCCAGAAGGCACGCCATCCCTAAAGCACAGAGCAGAAGGACAGACACGGCAACCAGGGGGACCTTTAGAGTGCTGTTGGAGAACGGAGGATTCCTCTCCTGGACCGCATGGACAGTGCACTCAGGGGAATCTGCTAGCAATCCTGTAATTATTGAAACTACTTTAAACCTACTTTTGAGGTTATATATGTTCCTATATTGCATATATTTCAATGTGAATAATACAGTTTACTTTGACAAATATGAGGCATTTCCTAATTGTTGATGAATTATTTTATGATAAATATCTAATCCAGTTTTTGCCAGTTTTATTGAATATTTTTGCAGCAAACAGTATAGTACCTGTGGGTTTCTTGGATTTTTGATGCCAATTTATATAAACATCATCCACAGATTCTGCAGAAAAACAAGAAAACACACTCTTAGTTTACAGAGCTTGGTCATGTAAATTGTAGAAAAGAATGTAATACCTTATCAGTTAAGTTTAAAAGTATTAGCAAATTATGTATCTACAAACTCTAGAAAAGAGCTTTACCTGTTGATATTTCATTTGGGAGCCTTTCAGAGAACTCGATATTAAAATTTCCATAGACATTTGCCATTTTATAAGCTTATATCACATCTCCAATGTCCCTGAAACCAGGAAATATAATGAACACTTATTTATACTCCGTCAGAGAGGAAGTGATACCATGCAGAGATCTGTGCTGTGAAATCTTGTGACTTTTTGTAGAGTAAATGCAAATTGCCATCATAAGATCTGAAGCAGCAAACTTTGCGAAAACCAAAATATGTCTACAGGACAGAGGAAGCTCACACTCAGTTAACTATTCTTAACACCACAATACCACAGAGTCAGTACTTTATCGCTTCCTCCCACTTCCTGTGAAAACTATTAGCAGTCGGTGTACTTTGGTTAAGGACATAGTGATTGGCCCTTTGGTTTACACTATTCGTTCCTTTGAGGCTACAGAATTTCATTTACTGCACAGATCACCGCTAATGTGGGATAACATGATGCAGTGCTATAGCAATTAAAACAACATGATACACCATATACAGAAAAGCATAACTTTATAAATCGTAGCTTGAGGGTTACACTTGGAGGATCACATTTGTTTTAGAACAAGGGACTGCACCCGACTCATTATATGGTATATCATGTGGACCTGGTGCATCATGTTGAACTGAATGAGTTTTGACTTTTGTCCTGCAGAGGGCTACATGTTCATGTCTAAAGTGAGATTTAAACATGGATCCAATACACGAGCCGAGTCATGTCTCTCTTCACACACCATGCAGTCATCTCATCACGTATGAAAACACACTAGACTGGATGATTCATAAAGACTTTATTATTAGTCATCATCTACACAGCAGGAGGTACGTGTTTTTCAGAGAGAGGCGTCTTAAACCTAGACACCAGTTCACGAACTCATCAGAACAGTTCAGCCACAAAAGGCCACCAGAACAACAGCGCAGGTCTTCTGACCTGCTCACAACAGGCAGGCAGCAATAATCACCGATAGGAACCTACGCCCACTGAACCCTGAAAGAGTGCCTCATTTCTGCGTTACGTTCACACATAATAAAAGTGACTTCTGGAACAAATCATCTCCATTTCATTTAAAAAAAAAAAAAAAAAAAGCTTAAATGAGAAAACATGATCAGCACATAAAACCACGTGATATAAGCATTTTGATACTAAGTTCACAAAAGTCTTCATTTATTCCTCTTGAGCTATTTAACGCGAGGGCCATGCCTCTCTCCAAAAGACTGAAAAGCCTCCGATCATGTCTGAAGAAGTGTTGACGAGCCCTTCAGCTCCTCTCAGGTTATTTCCATCACTGCACTTACTCACAAAATTTCTAAATATCATGGGAAAGGTCTACAGTAAGCGACAGTGTCTCAGAACAGAAACTGAGGAGCTATGGCTGACAAATATTGGACCTGAGTCTCCAAAGAGTGCGAAAGAAGGCCAAAAATATACAACGACAACAAAAAAAAGAAAGAAATAAAAACATTTTTTCCCATGATGCCCACTAGTTTCACATCAGCTAGCCCATCGGGCCCAGTTTTTATTTGAGGCATTAATTTTGGGTGTCACTCCTAGTTAACTTTGGTGCTTCTTATTGACCTGGGAGGGACAGCGCCCCCTGGTGACCTCTGACCTCAGAGGGGCAATGGCAGTATTCACTCTGTGGCGAGTTTTAGGCACCAATGGGGAGTCAATCAGGCCGAATCAGTTGCGGCATTAATGGCAGGTGGCCAGAGTGCATCCGTTAGCGCCGTGCATGGAGTCGAGCTCGGTTCAGGTGTGACTGCAGAGGTTCGCTCGCCTGATGCTAAGCGTCACATCACGCAGCACTTGTTCTTGAAGATGTGCGGGTGTT
This sequence comes from Sternarchorhynchus goeldii, assembly GCA_028565775.1. NCBI lineage: Eukaryota > Metazoa > Chordata > Actinopteri > Gymnotiformes > Apteronotidae > Sternarchorhynchus > Sternarchorhynchus goeldii. The sequence goes on along the minus strand of JAOXYF010000005.1, from coordinate 18,685,027 downwards.
TGGAGCGCAGTCGCTGTTTGGGTCGGTACTTCTCCAGATAAGTCAGCTGTTTGCTGTTTATCGCTCCCCGCCGCTTCCTGTGAAAACGCAAGCAAGCCGTCAGCAGAACGATCAGCATTTCATTATCAAGTAGAATTTCTGACCACTTGAAACGTTTTTTTTTTTTAACAAAATCACAAGCAGTGCATATCATTGGTTGGTATAAGGACAATTTGGACAATTTATCATTATTGCATTTTTGATTTATGCCAAATACGAACATGGTGGCTCAGCGTAGCGCCATTATGTTAAAATGACACTTAATAATATTAGAAAGTAAAATAATGGCAATTTTAGAAACATGCTTACAATTATTGCAATGTCTGATTTAACTGTAACATGTAATCATGTAAAATTCATTAATGATGCATTTGAGTTATCGTACGTTCCATTCACTGCACTTAAAATGCACAAAGGTAAATAACATTATTAATACTGGCCACAATAAGGTGCTAACATTAGATGCCACATGTTGGCACACACCTAAGGATCACTATAGAAATAGTTTTTTCTCTTTGCTCCTGAACAAATGCATCAACCAACACCAGAGCAGGGTCATCTATGACAAAAGTCATGATCTTAATAAAAACAAAGTAACGACCCAATCTCATAGGAATCCATTTTGAATCCAGCCGACGTCCAGCTCTGATGAGGGCTGTGAATGACCACATGCAAGTAGTGAGTGAGTGAGTGTGTGTGTGTGTGTGTGTGTGTGTGTGTGTGTATGCGTGCACATACTGCCTGATGAACTGAATGGCATCTTCATACTTCATCCCACTCTCTATCAAAGCCAATGCCACCAGCACAGGAGCCCTGTAGAAAAGCCACACTCATAAGGAATGGGAAACAGGGGTGTGAGTTTGGGTGTGAATGAGGTGGAAAAGAAGAGTTATCTACCCAGATCATCCTAGCCCTCCCAACCTCTCTCACACCCACACCCCCCCCACACACCCATCAAGAATAAAAAGCAAGCTTACTGATGTTTAAAGGAAAGAGACTTCTAGGACATTTACATATTAGCAATATTAGCCTAATATTTAAATATGAGGACCCTATATAGAGATGTTAAGACAAAACAAGTTTATTTAAAAAAATAAATAAAAAAACAAGAAACTCACAGCTCTTTCTAAATACCAAAAAAGATGGCCTCTGAGAAAACTGTTCCAAAACAGTAACTTCCCAGCCCACAATTCGGGGCAAGAAAAAAGCCCTGCTGAAGGGAGCGTTTGCCATCTGAATTAGATGAAAATAAGCCAAGAAAACACTGGCAATTTTTCAAAAGCTGAAGTCGATTCCCTGTGGAAGAGAGAAACGTGCGTCAGAGCTGGGGGATTCCCCGCCCCGAACACGCAAATGGTATGACCAGGCCTCCGCACCTTCGCCTCAGTCCCTTGTTAACGAGCCTCATTAGTGCTCGTTCAGCATGTGTGAGTGAGCGAGAGCGAGTTGGAGAAAGAGCAGAAAGCAGAAAAAGGTCTTGTGAACCTGACGATTACAAAAATAACCAGTGCTGCTTGATTCCATGTTTAAGCAGACTTGGACAGTATTTCCACCAGCTTTGTGAGTACCACTTGTGTGTGTGTGGTGCCCACATGCACGTACGTCCTGATGACCTGAATGGCACCTTCACAGTCTATCAACCTTTTTTTAAATGATCTTGTGGTGCTGCTCACGGGTTTCCTTGGGCAAGAACCTTCTACATTCCTTTAACAAAACTGCAGCAAAGGCATTGCTAGTGTCAGACACCACTCTCCCATCAGAACAGTAGGGATCAAAACCACAGGGAAGACCAGACTGGTTGGAGGCCCTATCAGGCCCCTCCCTTTTGCCTCAGATGCAACCCAGACCACAGGCTCACATCAGAGGTCATGGAGTGAGCACACACTGGAGAGGGCCAGTAAACACAAACGCTTGTGAAAAGCAGCTTCCTGTTTTGTCTTTGGTCCGTCAGCCCACTGTGTTTCCAACAACAACAACAACAACAACAACAACAACAGTCTGAGCATGGCAGCTGAACAACTGCACAGTTTGGGAGAAGCTCAGCTGTGCTCCCCAACTACTCTGAGTTGCAGTTGGGTATCTTTCAGTCTGTTGGGACAACATGGCACTATGCCAAAGGAGCTCATCAACCTTGGCAACAATCACCATGTATAATGTAAATGAATAAAATGTAAGAAAAAAAAAAATCTGAGAGAAGAGAGATTTATGTTCAGGAATGATCACACAGTTCACATTCACTTCCAGCTTAAGCTTTGAAAGAAGTTTAAGGGGAACCAGGCAGGTTTGAACCTAAAAACCACGGAAACCAGCTCCCTCCGGTACCAGCGCTCGCACGCCGCATCCAGCCGCCTCATTCTGCAGCTCAGCTTTAAATCAGTTCATCTGCACTACACCTTAGAGAATTTTTCTTCTTCTTTTGTAGAGAAGTGTGCAATGCATCGATTATTTTAGTATGGGTGTCATGCAGAAGCCTCCTGCTGGTTTTTAATCTAGCAAAATAAACAGGCGGAGTGGACGCTGGCTGAGGGGGAGTGGACGCAGACTGACCTTCCAAGGCCGGCTACGCAGTGCACAGCCACACAGCAGCCCGGATCCTCCACAAAGCGTTTCCTGAGCAGGCTCAGCCAGTCTTCTACCACCTTAGAGGGAGGCGGAGCACCATCGTCAAACGGCCAATCCTGCGCAGAGAAACACATATTGATCAGCCCTCGGATGGACAGTCAGCGTTAATTAGTTGGGACTTGTGGCTCTGCAGTTTTAAAATTTGATTTTTTTCCCCCTGCACACCCAACATACCCAAGCCAATTTGTGAAAGGCTTAGTAATTAGCAAATGAGATGGTCAAATGTGGTAGAACTGGGACAGCTTTCACCTGCGCAGAGCAGTAGGACGTTACGAGTGGAGCTGGGAACACCTAGATGTGCCTCACTGGAAGAGGGTATGGTGCGAGTTTCAAGTTTCCTTGATTTAAGTGGGCTAAAGTTAGGCAGGCCAAGAATGAACCATGTTTACGTGGCAAGTCCAGCACTGAATAAGGTTTAGGGCAGGTGGGTCTCACTTGGTGCTTGCCCAGTACTTGGCAACTCCTGTGACACCCTGGTTTTGTTCCAGGTCCATTAAACCAAAGGCTGGAGAACTTGATTACCTGGCCAGAACATGCTGGTAGCCTGAACAGAACTGAGGCCAGACTCAGAACCTATGGTCTAGCGTCAGTTGGTTTAGTATCAGGGTTTACAGGATTTGTATTTATTCAGCTTATTCTCTTTTCTTGTTTTCTCATTTTAAGATATGATACCAAGTAAAGAAATATGGAACTTGTTTCTATTACAGAGGAGGGGACATTTAAGCCTCGTAGGTGCGGGTCAGTGAAGTTTGTAGATGGTAGCCATCTTTGCCCCTGTGTGGGAATACACGTGTGCGGTCTGCCCTGTGCCTCCGTGAGCCTAAGGTGAAGAGAGGGGTCACAGCATTGATTCACAACTGCTCTGGAAAATTCTGCCCCTTTCCTCTGCCACGGGGGG
>JAOXYF010000005.1:18658161-18669728 GCA_028565775.1 Sternarchorhynchus goeldii | reverse complement strand
AGAAGGCCTGGCTCTCAGTCTGCGCTCTAATTCATCCCAAAGGTGTTCTATCGGGTTGAGGTCAGGACTCTGTGCAGACCAGTCAAGTTCATCCACAGCAGACTCTGCCATCCATGTCTTTATGGACCTTGCTTTGTACACTGGTGCAAAGTCATTTGGATGGGTGAGCGAATACTTTTGGCAATATAGTGTAAAAGCCCTTGGATGCATACAGGTTACACTTCCCAAGTGAGTGGGAGTATTAGCACAACTGGAACTTGACAACCTTTGCTAAGTCAATTGCTAAACAAACACTACTTTGGAGAGACAAAACCAAGCAAAAGAAGCGTAAATGCAACAGAGGCTGAGGCACGACCTTAAAGAATTCATTCCAAAAAGGGATCGTGAATAGAGTTCGATTCAATGTGGTGCGTTGACTGTAGTTCACAACCAGCCAACACACCATATATTGTGCAAGTTACGGCAAAGCACTTGTTAGCTAAACGAAACATCAACCATCGATTTCACCATGTCCGCAAGTACAAGGAAATGTCAAAAGTAGCCTACATCCAACAGTCATCTGTAGTTATGTTGTGCATAACTTCAAAGCGATCTTCAGGTAATTGAGAGTCAGCATTCAGGATGACAAGAAAAACAGAGGACAACTTTATTGCCACCAACAAGATATACAACAACGGAGCTGCCCCAAGAACAACTGAAAATCTTAGATTTGGGGTTCTTCTCAAGTTTCCATCTTCACCCTCCAGTCAACCTTTTTAGACAATTTGGAAGAGATGCCCCCCCCCACAAAAAAAACCCCAAAAGTGGTAACATTGTTCATCCCAAGACACTTAGGAAGGTGCTGCAGAAATCATCATTTCTACCCCCATTATGTATTTTAGATTACATTAATGAGGTGGGTTACTGTATTTAATATCCAAGCACCTCAGTAATTTCAGTCTTGTCCAATCCATCTTTTCAGTTATTTTTACAGACTGTGCAGTCTTGCATTTGGATAAAAAAATTTGACTCATTTTACCTTCTACATAATGACAGCCAGAAATAACCCGAATAGTTTACTCCCGTGCAAATTGTGCAAATGTCAGTAAATACTCTGTCAAAAAACGAGTTTCTGCACTTTTCCTCAAGTATGGAAGTGCTTGAGGAAGCATTTACTTGCCAAAGCCCTTCTCGGAGATCACTTCTCCAAGCTTTATGTACGTTATATTACATACATGTATCCCATTACTCCATGTGGTTTTATTAAATATCAGCATTTTTAATTGAAGATGGATATTCAAAATAGTACTAGACAGAACATGTTTCATTCATATTGCATGCAGAAATAATGTCTACAGTTTAGAGTAACAAAAGCTATGAATCACATGGATTTTTTTCTCTGCTGTGTGAAATGTCTTAGAAATACAGTTAAGAGGACAGTAATGGCTGTACCTTTGCTTTACCCCTTCAGAGCATTTATATTAAAATTTAAAGAAACACACGTGATATATACACATTACCCCATGCTTCAAATTACACCATGTTCCATTTTAGGCCATACCACCCAGGACTAAGCAAATGTAATGAGGCTGATAGTTGCTGTAATAACATCCTGAAGAACAACTACTCCAAGTAAATTCAGCCCTCCAACAAGCCATCAGTGGGACCAGGAGACATAGAAACTCTCAAATGCAAGCAGCTACCGTTATTTCTTGAACATGCGACAAACTGGGGGACTTTGCCTTTAAAAGCACTGCAGCCTGGAGCGGAGCAACGAGAGCAGAGTGTCGTGGTTCTCCGAGGAGCCCGTCCACCCTGGGAGAGAGAACGGCGGCAATAGTGCAAATGTCACTCGACACCAAGTCACACTTCTGAACTTTTGAGTCGGAGTGCACACAACCTAATGAGCTCCCTGGTGGGTCAAACAACTCTGCCAACATGTTTACTCAGCAACAGTTACAAAGTTCCCCTCTGATGTGCATGCCTGCTTGAAAAATAAAGTCTAAAGATTCTGTATGTCTACATGATCAAGATAAAAGGTTCTTATTTCAAATTGTGCATTTTTGGAAATATTGATGATCCTGTTGAGATGGAAAAAGAGACTGGTTCAAATATAAAGGCACATGCGATTCAGCAGCTTCAAATCAAAGCTTTCAGACTCCAAACTCTGTATCTGGATAAAACCTAGCGGACCAACCTGAAAGTCCCTCACACCAGAAAGCCGGCGAACCTAGACGCTACGGTAAGACCCCTCACAGTCCCAGACAGCCTTGCCCGCGGTGTGTGGCGGACAGCCTGTTATCCACAGCAGTCTACGTGACCCAAAACTGCTGCGGGTCAATTGCTGCGTGATGCCCATCGATCTCGGCACAGGCTTCAAAGCCACCGATGGACAGCTGTTTATTTACACTCATTTTGTAGAGGCTGATAAGCATCACCCTCAAGAGACGAGGACGGATGGCCCAACTCTGCCGAGAAAAAAAAAAAATTTTAAACTAGAGAAGCTTTACATACTCAGGCTTCTGACTGGCTCAGAATGAGAAAGTTTACAGAGATTCAAACTATCATCATTTTTGCAAACACAAAACTTGCTTCCAGCCATGGACTGTGAGACGAGGGCTTTTAGTTCATGTTAGTTGCTGTGTACATTTTGCAGATTCACAACACAACGCGCGTCATAGGCCTCTCCCTGGTGCACAGTGAGCCTGCTGTCAAGCCTTACTGAGTCCAGCCCAGGGCAAAGAAAGATCCCAAGAAATCTCACAATAAGGGGAGCCCCATGGACAAACCCCAGACGCAATAAGAACCTTCAAATGACATATTAAGAATTCCTGGACGTCACTGAAAGTACTTTCTGGCGTGGGGACGAGGGTCATGTGGAACTATTTATTTGAGGCACAAGACCCTCTAGGGGAAAGCTCCGTAGAATTCTTGGTCCTGAGAATCCACTGGTCTTTCTCTCACCGCATATGGGATCACAGCCGGGAAAGTTTTTCTGCGATGGTGAGTAACCAGCTATTAGTAAAACTAAATAAATAAATTCACCAACCTTTTTTGAAATCGTAACAAAACAAAAAGCCATGAACGTCACACAACACGAAGTCTCATGAGTACAAGGATATGGCTTATGAAGCACTTCATGAGACAACTGATTTATGTTTGACACGTCCATGGGGTTCACAAGGGAACGCGCAGGCAAAATGATGTCACATCAGTAGACGCGCCCCTGCGCGAGGGTCCAGCGCAGTGCAGCTTCAAGATTTTCCAGCTACGAGGACATAGGGCAAGAAACCTTAAAACGGGAGTTCAAACAACTTGTTGCTGAGCTGCGCAGATATACTCACACACACTTTCACGATTCGTCATAAATAAATCTTCTGGACCGTTATACAAGGCCATGAAAAAAGTGAAACGGTAAAACAGACTAGGGTGGGGACGCGCAAGCATTATTCCAAAATTACTTGAAGCTAAATCGACCGTTTTATTTTACAGATAAAAAGTTATTGTAATTAACCAGCAATTTTATCACGAGCAGAAATGCTGTGTAACATGTTATGAAGCAAAAATAAGTGTTCTAAACGCTCGCTCGTTCACTCACTTGACGACGATCACGAGTACATTGACGAGGAGGAAAGCGTAATTTTGCTTTTACATTATAAATGCGGGCTGTGGGTTCATCGTCTAGTAATTCTTCCCCATTAGTAACTAATCCTTTAGCAGACTGTCTCACTGAGTTATACGTTTCGATAAGGATTTAACGCCACAAAACCTAAACATCAGATATCGATAAACCATGATGATAATGTCTTAAACGTTTTTGGTCCGTGGCTGGTTAGAGGTATTTGTCGCGACGACGACACAGCGTGGCTAACTAAGGGGTTTAGGGTGTGGAAAGTGGTCAAACGAGTCAGACGAGTAGTACGGTGCTATCATTTGGGAGGACAGATTTGTTTACCTTGCTGTTTTGCTTACTATCACTCGAAGTACGAAGGAGAAATAATCACGGTAAATGTGTAGGCTAAATCACGAAACCATTTGTCAAAGATTCAACGTTAGGATTTGCTGGCCTAATGTGTAAAGAGATCCACGTTGTTTTCGGTGATACGCTTGCTAGCTAGCTAACCTATCCAAGCTGGTTAGCTTGTTAAAAAAGACCAATCTCCCCATCCATTCAAGTGGAGTCAGTCTTTTTGAGATCCTTGAGTTAAAACTCTACTTAAAGAGAAGAAGACAAAGTAGGCGATTAGCTGCAGTTTACATTGATAAGCATATGCCACAGCAATCCGCTAGAAAGCCGGTATGGACGTGCCAGCTGTGTTCACATGGTGAGCAGAAAAAAAACCCAACACTCGTCCGCACATATTTTGTAAACATATACAAAAGCTATACGTACCATTTGAAAATAGTATTTGTGTTAAACTAACTTTACTTACCCAGTCAGACGTTTTGATCAAATGCTAGTTCGTAGCAATCCTTCCGAGTCCAATTCTCTCCATCCATGTGATAACTAAAGATGAATTCACAGCGATTCAGTTCTCCCACGACATCTGAATTTGACGTCATGGGCCCGGCTGCACGCGGATAGGTGAACATTAGGACTACGCTTGGCGAGCGGGAATTAAAATCTTTTGTCTTAGTTATTGAAAAGTCAACGCGGCCATTGCTGTTGCTACATGATTTGTAGAAATAAAAATGATACATAATTATCCTGAATCCATTTTGTATCTTTCAGCCTCATCTGGCGCAGGTTTTCCAGTCGGCAGCAGATTTGACAGACTGCAACTATTTGGATGGCGCCATCTAGTGTGCATAGTGTACATTCAGGGTTCCATCGACCAGAATGTTCTGTAACACCATCACTAAAAGTAAACAACTACTACTACCGTTACTGTTGCTAAGACTGCATTATTTAAAACTGGCCATCTTATAGAATTATTTGGTCTAACAAAATCATCTTTATTTTTTTAACCGTTTGTCTATCTACAAGGGTATATATTTTAAGTAGCAAATGCTGAATGTAACATCTTAAGAGGTCATTTACCAGCCCTCTTTGTCTTTGTACTTAAAGGCATGTTATGGAGAAAAGAGCATTTACTGACATTTGCAGCGAGCTGGCAATGATATCCACCGAGGACTGAAGTATGAGACATAGTCAGGATTCAGTGACCCCTCTGTACTTTAACAATATGAAAGAAATTATGTGATTGTGTGAGATTGGCCCAAATACATATATTATATTCAGAAATCTACCAGATGTTCTTATATTCAGAACTGTACCAGATTTACCAGAGTACCAGATCTCTTTACTTTTACCGAGCTAATGGCTGTCCCCCATCCGGCTTGGTAAGGATTGAGGAGGCTCTCCTGCTACCTGCCCTGGACCAACCACCTCCTACTTATCCAGACACGGATAGAAGATTAATCAACAGGACGGAGGCCCTTCTCAACACCCCTGAGACAACACCTTTGAGACAACATCTGTTGTAAAAGGCGCAATATAAATAAAGTTGATTTTGATATTCCGAATTCTACCAGATGTTCTTAAAGAAGAACCTTTTATTCCTCTAAACATGTATCATTTTCAAACATTACAAAGTGTTCACTTTTTGCTTATTAGATATTAGCAGTAGTAGTAGGCAACTATAACCTAGGCTACTAAATATATTTGCTCATCTTTCAGATGTGATTGTAAACCATGTCTTTCTTTTGCTCTTCCTAAATTAAACCACTGTATCATTTAGCGGCATCTACTGTACATAATGCGGTTAGTGTCAATATCTCTAATTACAATCAACAGGTAATATTACCATCCATTTGTTTGTTTGTTTCATTTCTTTTCTATTTACATAACACCCATCTGCAAAAATATTTCCACAGAGAAGTAATAAGATGATTCAAATAAATCTTTATTGACTTCCATCCTCATCACTCATAGGCATGCAGATACAGGCTTCGGGTTCAAAAGGTTGGTTGGTTTGTTTGCTTTGTTGTTTTTTTGTTGTTGTTGTTGTTTTTTAGTCCTTTCCAATTTTCTTAAAAAACTACGTGCACCTTAAATAATCAATTCGTCAGCGTACAAACCACAAAAATACCAGTTTTACATTATCAAATACTGCACATAGAAAACATTTACAAAGCACAGGTATAAAATTACAGCTCCCGTTTCTGGACCGTTTCCCTTTATATTTTTAATAGCAAGCTCTTCTACAATATATCACTCTTGTGACAATGAGCTAAATATTTATGGCCAGAACGTCCACTTTAACCACTTCTGATACCAGACACCCTTCTGAGCTCATGTTTTAGACAAATCTATTTTATCTGCATTTACTTTAATACGTCACCAAATGTTTTAACATAACTGTGCACTGTCTTTAGGAAAGCTACATTTCTTGTTTTAGTCTCGTATCTTCGAAAACTCGTCTGCAAGCATGATAGGGTGAAAAATGGTTTTCATTTCTTGTGCCGTTATGTGCTGTGAACAATGACTTACATCGTGAAGGTAAGAGGAGAGTGACGGATGTGTAAAGACAGCAAAATGGGACAGTAGATTACTGCAGCATTATATATAAAAGCAGACATAAATGAATTATTTTAAATTTTTGCTCCTGTAAAAAAACAAACCAAAAAAATGATTCTACTGTAAATGACCACAGTTTACAGTCAGTCTTGTGTGTACTCAACCTGAAAGATTACACCGAACAGTTCTATTTTTCTAGTAGTTGATAGTGCAAATTAAATTCTTAAATGTTACAAAGTGTCTATAGACAAAAAGTAACCTAATGGTCATCTATAGTCAACCAAAACAAACAAGACAAATGCCTGCCCTCTGCTGGCCTTGGCAAGGCTATTGCAAACTGAAGGATTTTGTCAGAGAATGAAAGGCAAACACATGCTACAGTATTTCTACCTGTGCCGATATCCCCCCAATATAGAGATTTCAGTAAATGCTGAATCTGTCATAAATGTAAACAGTAATGTAACCATGCACAAGAGTGCCGTCTTTGTGAAGAAGAAATGAGTACATCTGAGAATTAATTACTCACTCCTGGGTAACAGTATTAGACTTCAGAGGACATGTCTCATAAAACATCAAAACAGAGCTTAATTCATACCTTTGCTTAAAAGGGCTGTTAAAAACACCTGCAAAATGGAGGACAAGTATAGGGCTCACTTAGCTCTACTGGACTGAAAAAATTCACTTCCAAAAGTAAACTTTGCAATAAACCCAAATTCAAGCAAATAAGACATAAATTCTACAAGAGATACTTAAGACGTAAAATCATAAAACTTTGTTAACTTACCTATATTTCTAATACATAACAGGAAAATACTCAAGCCTTTAGGTTATGCTCAAGCTGTTAGAACAGAGTTGTAACACTCCTGTAACACACCTGTAACACACTTGTAACAAACCTCAGAAATACAGTAAGGCAATTGACTTTACAAGCCCTCATAAAAAGAATTCAAATATAGAATTCAGCCAAGCAATTGCCATTAGCTAGCCTTCAATGAAACACTCTCTAAAAAATCTTATTCTCCTTTTAAAAAAATAAAATAAAATCTCATTATACATTAAACATTTTCAGTATATTTGTTTTTCAAAAGTGACTGTCAAAAAGCCCTGTAAGGGTTTTTATTTAAACCACTTATAGCAACTTAAATCACCCTAATGGCTGAAAATGGGGATGACATTCCAAGTAGTTTTAGGTGTGGTTTTTTTTTAGGTTTTTGAATATCCAAGCTACATAAAGCACCTTCAACATACAATATTTGTACATTTTATAGTATCCACAATTGAGACGGTCACTGAAGGAAAAATATGAATTGCAGACCCATTTCCCATCTCCGACTATGTAAAAGTGTAATAGGCCAATCGTGTGAACCAAGTGCAGACAGGTTCATTCCTATTAGCTGTCATTGTCACTGAGGTCTCCCAACACTAAGTGGGCCCTCCAATCCAAGAGCCACCTCACTCTCACTCTGCACTGCCAGCCTTCCATGTGTGCTAAGATCCTCCTCCAGCTGTCAGCAGCAACACTGGTGTCACCTAGCACCACACTCGTCAAGGACATGATGGTCAAAAGATCTGCATGACACATAACTGCTAGAAAGTCATTCAAAGTGTATATATATGAAAAAATAATTATAGATATATAATAATTTTTTTTCATATTGTATTGGCTGATAACATACAGGTGGCTTGGCTCAGCGAATCAAAAGTTAAATCTGTATGGAGTCCCAAGAACTGACTGCACAAAACACACTGCAGCCGTATAGGTTTGACAGTACAATGGTGGCTTTTTTTATACGGTTACGAAATCGTGCAGCGATTATGTTGTTATAAGCATGGCCTCAGTGTACATTTGTATTTACAGTAACAAGACAACCTAAAGCATCTGATGGGCCTCACTGCTCAATAACATTAATCTATAAAGAGACGACAAGCAAACAGACTCTTCTTATCTAAGATCAGAACAACAAAAATATCTAAACAAAAGAATTACTGAGGCAGGAAGAGATAAATCAAAAGATTCATTTCAGGTAGCTATGGGACGCATAGTCCCAAGTATTTATAAACATCACATGGAAAAATATCAATATCTAATTGTAATTTCGTAGTTTCCAAGGACAAAACATTCAGCCGTGAATACAATTTTGTGTTTTTGTCTTTCCTTCTCCACTAATCTTAGTTAGTGTTAATTAGTTAATTAAGTGAAATCTGGCAGATATAGAGACGTAATGTTCTTTTTTCTGACAGTGCAGAAATTTTAAATGCAGCATAATCAATACAAAGACTAGACACAGCATTACAGTTGGATTCTAGCATAAATATTAACTGTTTAGAATGATACATTGACTTAATGGATAATTTTGGTCAGTGTTTGATATTTTGCGAGGTGTAAGACAAAACATCCAAACTCAGAGAAGAAAGACATGTCAGATGCTGAAAATAAGGATCAAGGGACCAGGTGGTAAAAGAAGCAGAGGAACAGGAACTGGTGTCTAGTGGTTCATTTTGTTCAAAGGATTCTGCATTTTGCCCTTGCTGCACATATCATTAATGTACCACATGTTCTTTTTGAGGAACGTTTGGTCTTCTGATAGTCACAAAGGAAGGAGCACATGCTACATTAACTTTACAGGCTCAGTGCACTTGTGTTGTGACACTGGTACCTAAGCTATCATACTCAATCACAACTATCCACAGGATTTGTCCTCAAAAAAGATCAAACCCTCCAAATCTATAGAACACGGACATATACAACACTTTTAAATGCCTATTAAAACCTAAGGGAGTAAAAAGAACATGTCAAAGGACTGCCCTCTCTATAATGTGTCTGCTCCAAGTTCCACTCTTTGGCAGTGTATGTGAGATAGGAACTAACTCTTCAACATTTGGTGTGACACTAACAAAAGCTGTTTGTTCAGATGGATTGAGCAACCCTGCATGTATGACTGGGAATGTAGCCATAAGACATAACCACATGGACAAAAAGCTCAATAAATTCTCACATAATTCACTGTCTTTTGCCGTGCCATTCACTTGCCATTAATGCAAATAGAATCTTTATGACGTCAGTTAGCTGCAGTGTCACGCATGTGTATGAATACATCACCCGGGGTAACACCTTTTTGAAATGTTTCATGTGTATGGATACATCACCCGGGGTAACACCTTTTTGAAATGTTTCATGAAAAGAATTGAGGACAAAAAATGGGAAATGCTAAATCCTTTTCCAACAACAGGTCAAGAAGGGTTGCAAAATATTTTTCAAAATGCAACTTAAGAGACTTGCTTTTTATAACATCAGAGTGGGTGAAATGTTGCACTGTTAGAAATAACATACACATACACGGCTAACATAACACACATTGCTAAATTTACCAAAGTGTAGATATGAGAGCTCTGTGATGTACATTAAGAATGGTTTCATGCAATTATATCTTCCCAACAATTGGTTTTAGGTAGGAGGCTCAGGTTAACAGACCAAACAAAGTATAAATATAATGAGTGTTTTAGTAAATTACACTGGACAACAAAATTAAAAAAAAAAATTGTTTCCAAAAATGAATATTATAGTAGTTTATACACTGAATTCAAATCTGTTTTTAGAATTTTCCACATATGGTTTTAAAGTTCACTATTGGCAGTTAAAATGTACATAAATTATATATTACTTATAAAATAAAACTGCTATTACATCTAAAATATGTGCAAACATACTTGATGTATGAGTTTTTCCAAGATTTGGCCTCAGAACTCCTCTTCAGCATGTAGCTACAGAATAATCCTAACCCTAGTCAGTATAGAGGGGCTCTATATTGGTAGCACTGTAATAACATTCTGGACCTAAAAACTAAAGGTGACAGAAATTCTGAAAACATATTTGGATTCAGCGTGCAAAATCGTGCAAATCATTGTTGACCAGTGTTATCAGGCCTATATGCATTTTAAATGTAAATGCAGTTCTTGTATGATCCACATTCATAAGGGTGATGCAATAAACATGGGAGCAGTATCCTCAGCACCAAACACAGAGGTGTCACTAAACCAGCCTCTATGAACTCCTACCATGGCTAAAGAGATACTTTAATGATCCATAAAACTTTGTCCCCCAGGGAATATGGAGACAAAAAAGTAAATTTAGAGCCAAGTAAATATAATATGTGAGAGGACTTCTTCAATTGAGAAAACAGCTATTCAAAACCACAGAATCTTCACCCAGTATGCCTTGGGGCTTAACCACTCCCAGAGATCTTGCTCAGATAAATGCAACTGAACAGACTCAGAATGATATCCTTATCACAGAAAAGAAAGATGAATGAGAGAGACCGCCGAAAGAGAAAAAAAAAGCCTCCAGGCTTTGGCTGAAGAAACCATCCACTTCAGAGCCGTTCCACTTCAGAGCTGCGGTTAATGTGGACTATTGGTTTGTCCAGTTCGGATGACACAAAACAAAACAAACAAACAAAAAAACAAAACAAAGAAAAAAAAAGCGTGTGCAAAGGGAAAGTCCATTATTTTGGCCTTTTAAATACTGAGAGCTGAACTGAGGGTGGTCTACCAACAAACCAGTGTCCAGTGTTGTTTTTTTTCCCACTGTTGCTCTTGTTTGATTAATGGCCCTCTAAACAGGTTACTGTCTGAATAGTACAGTAAATGGGGAAGGAGGCCTTTTGTAATCCAGGTCCAGATGCTGGTAGAGGGAAACAGTTCCATTATCTACACACAAAGAACCACAAGTTCAGCTGTATCTGCACAGCTCCCTGTTATACACTCTCTCTGAGGATCCTTATTCCAACCAATTCTTTTAGGTTCCACCGTTCCTTTGGGTTCTACCTTCTCAGGAGCTGCTGGTTTAGTTGTTTTCAGTCGAACAGCTGGGTAAGCCGTCATCATATGTCCATTCCTCAGTGCAGATCAACGTTTGTCAAATAAAATTAAGTTTACAACATCAGCAAAATAAATAAAGCAGTCTATATATTCTAAATATGTTTAAAGCTTAAAACAGTACTATATTTATTTCTTTTTTAAACAAGGTCTGTGAGTAAACGTGCAGAATGCAGTTAATAAATACATAAAC
>JAOXYF010000005.1:18620744-18651275 GCA_028565775.1 Sternarchorhynchus goeldii | reverse complement strand
GTTGTCTATAATATATATATATATATATATATATATATATTATAGACAACCATACATTGTGTCGTGGGGATTAAACACACACGCGCTTGTGCGCACACACACCATCAGATTAACGGTCTTTAATAAAGCCAAGCTGTAGGTGGCTAGGAGAAAGTTCTGGAACTTTCTGGACTATTCACATCTCAATGGAGAAACATTTCTGTGCTACTGTTCATCTTCCCACAATCTGATCTGTGAGTCCAGCCTGGTTGTGTGTGTGTGTGTATGTGTGTGTATGTGTGTATGTGTGTGCATGTTTAGTTTACATGAATTTCACTGCTTCTGGAAGATTGTTGGTACATCAGGGACCTCATGCAATGGGAGATGTTTTTTCAGGAAAAGCAGAGTTATTTGACATGAACTGCATATTATTTATTTGTTCCGGAATATAAGACAATGCTTATACATGTTCTATATATGTTTATTACTATATAAGACAACGCTAATACATGTTCTATATATGTTTATTACTATATAAGACAACGCTAATACATGTTCTATATATGTTTATTACTATATACAGACAATGCTTATACATGTTCTATATATGTTTATTACTATATAAGACAATGGAGAAACTGTTCAGATGTTGAAATTATTTTGATCCTTTTGTGGCCAGCATCAGTGTGTATGGTGTGGCAGTATATTTGAGCCATGGGATTTGATTGTGTGAGTGTGTGTGTGTGTGTGTGTGTATGTGTGTGTGTGTGTGTGTGCGCACTAAGAATAGCAACAAAATCTCAGTTGGTTTCATAGTTATGACCACACCCAAGACACACCCACATACCATTACTAAACAGAAGTACATATTCCTAGAGAGAGAGAAAGACAGAGAGAGAGAGAGAGAGAGAGAGAGAGAGAGATAGAGAGAGAGACAGAGAGAGAGAGAGAGAGATAGAGAGAGAGAGAGAGAGACAGAGAGAGAGAGAGAGAGAGAGAGAGAGAGAGAGAGAGAGAGACTAGACGAAATAAACAGAGAGAAAGAGAGAGAGCGCGGCTGATGAAAAGAGATAGAAATAAGAAAGGGATAAAATAAGAAAGGAAGAGAGCAGGGGAGAAGATGCGGAATACGTGGGGCACCACACGGGCCGAAGGTTGCGCTGCTTCTATTTTTAAGCTTGTAGTCAGGAATATCTCAACTGTTCGAGTGGGAGGGTGACACTAGGCTCTGTGAGCAACACTCTTAAGCGATCGCTCTTCACATTCCTCCCTGCTGGGCCCCCTCAGAAGAAAAAAAAGATGTTATCGAAGCTCTTCTATTACACAGGGATGCACAAAATGATTAATACCACCGCCATAACTCATGCTGATATAATCTCAGACCTCATGCAGGAACGTTTAAATATCTAAGACATCCTTCATGGAGAGTACATGAGCAATAATAACGTTCAGTTACTCATTACATGTGTTTTAGGTTTGTGTTTTAGACTACCAACTGCAGGCAATGCTACAAAAGAAAAAATGGGAAACTGTGTTTATGACTTTTTATGTAAATGTATTATTTATTTTTTATTCAGAAAGACAAAACTACCTACCAGTAAAATTAGCATGTTTGCATATTTTGCAAATGTTCATGCATTAATAATGTATTAGATCACTTTTAAAAAACACCAAATATAGCTTCACAAATTAAACACCACAAAACAAATAAAAAAGACTACACTCAAAAGGGTTATATCGCTTTAAGCTTGCAAAGTGAAATATTTACAAATCACTGGCAGCTTTTACCTTTACACCAATTCACAAGAAGTATTAAAACACAGATTCATCTAAACATTACCTCATCTTTGCCCTTTAATATCTGCAACTTTATATAGGCAGTTATGAACCTTTAGTTATCTAAAAGACTATATCCAGATTTCCATCAGATACTCTGTACTGAGATGAATCTACAGCAAAGAAGCCTTCTTAAACCCTCCATTTGTAGAACAATCATATAAAGAAAGCCTGCATCAGTGCCTTTGAATTCAAACCTGAAATCTATATTCCACCAGTATCTCAGTGCCTCAGGTTTCACCGTTTTCATCATTGATTATGTCTGATGTTTATCGTAATAAGATGCACACGATAACCATGTTTGTCCTGATAGATTTTTCTGTGAGAGCTGAAGTGGAAGCTAGCCTGAGATGTTCGGATTTTTAAAAACTAACAAAAAACAAGAGCCTCTCCAGAAAGCACACTACAGTTGAACTGGCCCTGCACTTTGATGGCTGTCAGCTCGCTACAGTTACTTATCACAACAGATTACAGACTTTCTCACTTAACTTGATAAGGACATCCGAGGTGCGGCTATGGGACAACATGCAAACAAAAGTTCTGGAATTAACTGTGGACCACTGCTATGTCATAGTCTAGAGTAAGATGCATACCCACCATTGAACAATGGATCTAAGATGCATACCCACCACTGAACAATGGATCTAAGATGCATACCCAACATTGAACAATGGATCTAAGATGCATAGCCACCATTGAACATTGACCTTCAGGCTAAGTTTCCTCCCATTATACCCCCAAACTGTTTGCCACCCCTGTTAATGTACAGCTAGTCCATGGCATGTTTACACAAAATAGCCACAAGTTCACCCAAGGGATTAATTTTGAGTGCATACTCTGCATTCTTTCAGGTAAATAAGCATCAAATCTAATTCTAAAACTGAATTTTCAGCGAACACAAAGCTCTGAGGCAAAATAATCATCAGGTAGACCAATGAACATCACTTATACCACCCTAACTGTCCCTAATGGTGTGATGTTTTTAGGAAGCAACGTCTAGAATTACCAAGTGTTTTTTGGCTGCTAATTTACTCATTTAAAAGCTCTGGAGCTTAATTGCCCTATTTGTTGTTTAGGCAAACAACCTATTTTGGAAATGCACTCAGATAGACCTGAAATGCACTCAGATAGGCCTGAAATGCACTCAGATAGGCCTGAAATGCCCAAGACTCTGGTCCGCTACATTATTAATCAGGGAATGTGAAAATCACTGCGCACTGAAGCACCATTGCCTACATTTACATTTTAGGTATTTAGCAGATACTCTTATCCACTACAGCTGACAACAGTGATTTTTCATTTGCTCACTGTATCCTAGCCAGTACGTAGGGAAGAGTTCAACATTTAAACTACATTTGAACTAAAACACTGCTAAAATTCAGGAATCAGTGCTGATCCTAGCATGAATGCAATAGTATAAGTTATATCAGACAACGATAAAGTACAGTAACAAACAATAAAATGCTGGAATTTGAGTTACTCAGCAGTGGTATAAAATTTGAGTTCAGGATCAATGGTCATTGAAATATACTACAAACAGATTAGTCTTCAGTCTACTGCACGGGACTCTGCTGTTCAGAGGAACTGGCACTCCACTCAGCCAGTGGAGGTTCCTTCCACCATCTGGGAGCAGGACAGTCTTGAAGAGAAAAGTCTTGAAGCTTGTCTATTCCAAGCTCCTTATTCAAAGCTGGGAACTTGAATGTAGACAATGAAAAAATTATTTTGTACATCCAAGGATTGTATGAACCCAGCTGTAAAAAGAAACTACTGAGAATTTGAAACCACTGGTTCTCCAAACACTAAACCTGCAGGGGTTGAGGTCCTTGGAAAAAGTGACCATAACTAAGTTACTGAACACTTATAAAGTTCAACAGGCTCTAGATCAGTAGAGATTACCTCATCATGGATCTGTGTGTTAAAGCCATGAACAGTCAAAGCCTGGTCCTCCACCACCTTCTGTCCACCCCCATTTAAAACAGAGCAGCTCTGCACTGATCCCCCCCGCCTTTCCTCACTAATACTCAAACCTCTCCCACTCCCTCTCTCTCCTTCTCTCTATTTCTTTCTCTTTGTTTCTCTCTCTCTCACTCTCTCCCCACCCGTTTCCATGACGATGCTCTCTGCATTGCACCAAGATTCCCTACTGCCAGGCTCCTGTGCTTCTTCTCAACCTCTCCTACATCGTCATCACCACCACCACCATCATCATTGTCACCATCATCATCACCGTCATCATCAACAACTCTTTCTGTTTTGCTCATTCTTCTTCTCCCACTTTTTCATTCTTTCATCCCCCTTTTATCATTCTCTCTCTCTCCTCTCTCCCTCCTCCTCCTCCTCATTCTGTTTACCTAGCTGCTCTTTTCTGAATCATATGGAAATGAATCAAGTTTGTTTTTTTTCCCTTTTCTGTCACTGCTTCAGAAGTGTATCTGATTATAGAAAAGGGTGAAAATCTCTGGAGTGTATGTGCTATTTTTTGCAGGCACAAGGTATAAGCTTTTAATAAACTATTAAGGTCGTTATACCTAAAGTTTATTATACACAAAACTGTGTTATACTTTAATGCACCACTGTAGTGACAACAATATTGCAAGGATTTGAGAGCTACAGATGCCCCACGTGAACATACCTCATGAGCATTTCCCTGAGCATCATTTAAAATCTTGAAATAAGATATGAAAATAAATCATGAAAATAAAGGCTTCCTCTAATCCTCCAAATATCTCGTGTGTTGCTCACTATGACACAACTGCAGAATGGACTGAAACTCAGGACAAACCTCATTACACATCCAATGTAAAAACCAATCACAGCATAGTCTAGAGGTTAAAACAAGGAAATCATCGCACCACCCTAATGGGGCCAAGTCAAGCATGGAGCAGAGAAACCCTTGCTGACTCTACTTCCAGTTCATATATGATTCATGAAAATAAACCACTGACCCCATCTGTGAAGAATCAGCATGCTGTAGGATATCGACTGTGGTTCTTTCTTACTGTTGCTGGGTTTTCTCACTGGTGTTGTTGTTTTAAAGAGTGGATATAACAGTGCTCAAGTAACATAATCTAGTCGTGCGATGCTGTAGACCAGGACAGGTGCTGCAGCATGTAGTAAGAGAAGACCTTCTCTCCTCTGACATTCGGAGAGCATTAATTAAACGCTCCCTCTCTGACTTTGGGATGGGTAATGTGGCCCCTGGAGAAATGTCGAAGGACAGGAAGAGGCGTGGCCAGGGGCCAGTCCTCTGTCATGCAAACCTGGGTCTCTGTCACAGAGCTGCAGCAAATTGGGATGGGGGCTGGTATGTTTGTATATATATATATACATATATATATATATACACACACACACACACACACACACACACACACACGAGGGAGAATAAAGACCTTGAGGTGTGCCAATTGTGTTTATCAGTTTCAGCATGTATGCTGATGTCATGTGCTGTTTTTCTGTGTGTTCTCATAAGTGCCTGTAACTGCATGTGCGTTCAACGGATTCGTACATCACGGCGTGTTGGGGACACCGTGTTTCCGCCTGCGACTGGTTATATAAGGGTGCGAGAGGTTTGATCACTTTTGCTCAAAATAAAATCTCGGAAACCATTGAGCCATTGAGATGCAAGGAGCTGAAAGACCCAGAAATGAGGAAGCGATGCTGTGGATCATGGATGAGAGGAGATGAGCTGAGAGGGAAACAGTATAACACTGAATGCACAATTACACTACACATTATTTAACTGCATCCATAAATGTGCATGTAATTCAATTAATTCAGTTAATAAGACGCATCGCACTTCATATGTCTCATTATAACACAATTGTAGTTTATACTGGAAGAGCTCGTGTATCAAAACATCAAAATTGAAATTGAAACAGAAAACAGCAGTGTGGGTTAATAGAGAGAGTGAGGTGTCTGCTAGGGCTCCACTCTGTGGTTTGTTCAGTGTAATATAGATTACCGTTTTAGTGCTAAGTGTCTCCTTGCTTAGCTTATTGGCTCTAGTCACAACAGCAACATTGTACCATGCATAGCAACAGTAACCAAGCAGTCATTTATGAAGGTAATAGGCCCACATTTCAGCAGACAAACCCCCTGCCTTCTGAATTTGGATTTGGGGAAAAGTGTATCATCTGAGATAAAAAAAAACACACTCCAGGTCCTAAAGTTGTTATTAATGAGTGGTGATCTGGTAAAGGGGTTCAGATTCTACCGGGAATGTGTGTTTATGCGCGCGCGTGTGTGTGTGTGCGTGCGTTCCATAGCCCTGCAGTGCTTTGGTTTTTTTGATTTATGCCGACAAATCTTTCATCTTCAAACGATAACGATCCAGTGGTGGCTTGACATTACAGAGGAGCTGTGCTGCCCCTGTGAATGTTTTCTCTCTCTGCGTTCAGTCTGCTGTCCCCCGTACTCACTCACTCACCGTATTCACCACAGACGACACAGAACGCACGAAAAACGCACATAAAAGTGTTTGCTGTTGCTACAAACCCTTAATGCTGCTTTGTCCTGTTTGCCCAGTTGCTGTGCCCTCTGGGTATCATGCTGCGTTCTGAAGGCTGTCAAGTGCTGCACCCTGGCACTGACCACACACCACCCACTCAACCCATCTTGTCCATCTGTGGAGAAGAGGCAAGCATGCTAACCCCTCTCCGTGCTCTCTGTGGGAAGGAGTCTTAAAGAGGAGACGTGGGGCAAACTCAGCCAAACACCATGCCAAGAAAAGAGTAAATTATTAAATTACCAGTTGCCATAGTGTTCCCAAATGAGAGCGCCGGAGAGGGAAATGGTAAACAACTTACCATTCAGCTAACAGAGTTACCTCTGAGACATCAGCTGGGCTAGCATTTGGAGGGTCGTTCTGGTAAATCTTCCAACTGTGCGGACAGATTGTTCATTGTGAGGCAGTATATAAATGTCAGCTGGCATTAGGGAAACCTTCAGGGCAGGCACGCTGGGGTAATGGTGCACGGGGTGGTGTGGTGTGGGGTGGCGTGGTGTGGGGAGGAGCATGTGGGTGTTGGGAATCTAAGATGATATGATTGAGTTATGGGGGATAATTACTTAGTGCCTAATTAAAGGAGAGGAGAAGGCCGAAACCATCTAAGGAGAAATTCAATGGCATCTACAAGTATGCAGTCTGTTTACATGTTTACGTGTGAGATTACCAGCTTCACCATATCACAACAAAGAACTCACACAGCTTGCCAAAGAAACCCTCCTGCATTCGGTTCAAATCACTCTACCACTTTACATATTTGCATTGCAATGATCTCAGACATGAGTAAGGACTAAGGAAATCAGAACAAGATAATGGGAGGAACAACAGAAAATGAATGAAAGCAAAAGCACTGGACTGACAGAGACAGAGAGAGAGTGGGAGAGAGAAATTTGGAGGTGAAATGGAGCGTTGTGTTGGCTTGTCCCTGTCTCAGCACCCTTCACATATGGTACCTTGTGGGAGCTTAGGGTGGTGGGAACGCTTGTATTGGAGTGCAGTTGAGTGTGTCTGTGTGTGTGTGTGTGTGTGTGTGTGTGTGTGTGTGTGTGTGTGTGTGTGTTTTAGATTGCATTAAGTGGGTCTTGGTGCTCTTGCTTTTGTTAATGCCACACTGGTGTGCACGTCTCAGCTCGAGCTGTGTGTATGTATGTATGTGTGTGTGTGTGTGTGTGTGTGTAAAACCTCTGCAGTGGGAAGTGTCTTGCATGTGCTTTTCGCCCCTCTCCTCTCATTGCTGCTCCATACAGTTCAGACAGCAGAGCATCCAGACGCCAAGCAACCGTCCGCACAACACCTCTCAACCTTGTAGCTGCTCTGTGCACTACAGAGTCCAGCTCCAGAGCCCCACTCTTCTCAGAAGGGTAATCATAAACAGAGCAGCCGCATTAAAGAGACAGTAACGCTGCCAAAAACTCTACATGATCTACATGGAGGACATCGGTTGGCTGAGACACCGTAGGGCCCACCCAATCGGATGAAATTTTGGTTTTTTCACCTCGTACCTCTGCATTCAGCTCCAGAGAGATTAGATTCTCTGGCACTGCAGTGATGCAGCACAGACATCACCGTGGAACCTCGCTACAACTTAGCCATGCAAAATCACACAGGCCAAACGAGCAGGGAGGAAATGAGAGCTTCGGCATCAACAAATGACACTGTCATGGGTGGTATTTTTGGCCAAAAATTGTGAAAAAACTTGCTCATTTACTTGCTCACTAACTTGCAGTTGTATACATTTATTTTTCTCTCCACATGAATTCTACTAAAAGCAGCATATCCACATATCACAGCTGGGTGGTGCCTTTTAAATTCTAGGATTGGAGTGGGTTTGTGTAAACCCATTAGGCAGGAGACTGCAGTAACATTACATTTCTGCAAAAGTGAAGATCGCAAACAGAGATCAACAAGTCAGTCTCAAACAGAGCCGTATTTTCATCCCTTCTGGAGTATCTCAAGCACTCAAAGGTTAAATTAAACTCTATTAGAGAGAAGAACCACACAGAGAAGTACTGCACTCTGCTACAGTGTGACCTCACTGTGGCTCAAAGAGAAACCTCAGTAGCTCAAAGTACTCATGGTGGAACCGAAGGCCAAAAAAACAACTTATACAAGGAAAATTTCAGCCAAATCTTCAACTTCTCAAAGTTACATGCACTCATCCCAGTTACATTCGTCCAAATTACAAGCACATCGGGTCAAACACCACTACATCTGCTTACATTTCACACTCAGGTTTCAGATGTCTGTTTACCAGGCGCTGCTTGATGAATCTTTCATGGCCAAAAATCACAAGCCATTAAGTCAACATGTTCAAGCCACACGACAAGTTCTTCAAGAGCCTTTAAAAGTGGTTGAGGTATCAAGATGCATTCTCTGAACATGCCCATATATAGAGAGGAGGAATGAGTGACGAGTGAGTTCTAACTCACTGGTGTGTATTGGAGGAGGGAGTGGCGAACTGCCATTTAAACAGGGTCGAAGAGGGGTCAGGAGAATTTGCATATTAGTGTTCCAGTCCTAAGGCTTAGGACTGAAATACAGCTGAGATTAGAGCTGATGATTCAGGGTGGAAATTGACGGACTGTCACAACTTACTCATCTTACTCTCGCAGCCACCAATTGCGATGACTCCCCCTGAGACCACGAGGCATCGCTTCTTGCATTTCCCTTGACTTCTCATGCGAATCTTTACGTCAAACCAACAGCACTGAAAGCAATAAAACCCAGAAATTGCTGAACTACGGTTTTGAAAATGAGCCGTTTACAGAGCTCTTAGAGGTGGAAGACCGAGAGGTGGCAAGTCTGTTGAAGATGCTGAGGTGCCTCTGTGACCTTTGACCCCAAGAAGCACAACATGCACGCGTTTGGCAGGGACAGATGATTCATTACCTTAGTATCAGTGAGTATTAGAGCATATATGCTGGTGCTATAGGGGAGTGCTACTCCATGCAGGTTGCCGTCATGTGTAGACCTGCAAAGTACAGATTTCTTTTCACTCCATTTAGAAAATGATCTATTTAGACTAATTATCTCCAACGTCAAAATGTTTTGTGGTGATTTTTAAAAAAGTGACTGCAGCTACATGTAATTAAGAGTAGAGGCAGCTTCAGTTCCCACAGAAAAAACGGCAATAGACATAGGTGCCCCCCCCACACACACACCCTTTCATTCTTCTTATTCACCCCTAGTTTTGTGATCTGAATTTAAAACAATGAAATGTGTATGTTCACCACACTTGTGTGTACCGACAGCCCTTACAGCCTCACAAATACACTCACAAACACCCCCAACTGTGTCATTTCCCCCATCACAGCCCCTGTGAGAATCCTCTTCTCTCATACACTCAATAGATTAGTTAAAAGCACACCATACAGTACAGTAGCCCTCAGAGTGCTGAGAGAAGTGAGTGATATTACTGCCAACCAGGGAGAGAAAGAGAGAGAGAGAGAGAGAGAGAGAGAGAGAGAGAGAGGGCAAAGTAGCCCATCCAGTCAGCCATGGAAATGGAAAGCAGACCCATTCCACACCACAGCCTCCGTGTGTAGTGACCGAGGCTGGGTTTTTTCATTCAGCAGTGTACATCTGGGTTCCAGCGTTGTCACCGTAAGACATAACAGTGTTTCTGTTTAATCCTCTGTTTTCTTGGTCTTAGTTTTAACTGGTAAACAGGCTGGTGGTCCCCACCGAGCCGAGACGCCTGCCTAATGCGATCCTTGGCTCAGGGAGTTATCTTCGTCAGAGACACAGACCACCTCCTTGGCATGATTCATTCTGTTTGGCCTTTCTTAATGCACGCGTCTTTCACTCGTTGTCACTCGGCCGGGTTATATTTAGCTCTCGCTGGCACCGGGGTGAACGCTTGTACCATCGTTCCTAAGTGAATTCCCACACCTGCTCTTTCAGTCAGAGCTGAAAGCTTCTTGAAAGCTAGAAGGTAGAACAGACCATGCAAGTTCAACACTAAAGCTAAAACTGAAACCTTCATGATCACATTGTGTGTGTGTGAATGATGTCCTGCCTGTCTGATCAATGCTGCTAAGTAGACCATTGCATTTTATGGAAAACCTCAAAAGGAAATGGGAATAATTCCTGACAAATGTGTAAACTTACAGCGGCTAAACAGAAAAAGGGGTAGGACACAGTGAGCAAAAAATAATACATGGATTGGTTTAAAGTGCAATTCGCCTAGAAGGCATCCAGCGGAGCCCCCATGGGCTTTAAGTGCTTTAGTTAAAGGGTAAATAACTAAATATATATATATATATAAAAAATAAATCTCACTCCCCAAATCATTTACATGGGTTCTGCTCATATCCCCCTGCCATGTTACCTCTTCAAGGGTCAGGATTAGGGTTGGAATTAGAATTAGGAATTAGGGTTTAGGGTTTGGGGGTTAGGGGTTAGTCCAGGATGCAGACAGTGCACTTATTTTCACCCCATGTGCATTTGGTTCTTGCTTTTGGCTCTTGTTTTAAAGAGACTCAGAACTGCACCTCCATCCTGACACAACTGCAGAAAGGCCCTTTCAGGAGACTAGCTAAGGCCCACATCTGCCTGAAAATAAACCGAACGGGAGGGAGGAGGAGAAGGGAGAAGAGGAGAGGGGAGTAAAGATGAGAAATAAAAGAACAAGTGTCAGAAAGAGGGGGAAGCTGCGGAAAGGAACGAGCCCACCAAACATCTGAGGGGAAAAAAATAGTTCAAAATTATAAACAGGCAGGCGACACAACTGTGTCAACACACAAGGCCGGGGACGGAGGGGAGAGGCAATAAACAGCTCAGAACAGCCCTGCATCATCCCGCAGACTTTACAGATAGCAGGCAGACAGCCATGTCAGATAAAAGCGGCTAGGACCTGGCCCAGACCTAGCAAACAGACCTCACAGCACTGTGGGCATGTCTGAGAGTGTGCTGCAGCTGCCAGATCAATAGCTGTCTGCAAGTTTCATTGAAAAACATAATTGGTCTGAATCTGGCTACTCTGCAGAACAAACTGTGTTGGTTATGCTGATTTTAATGGAGGCCTGTGACAAATAAAAACAAAGAATCAACCAGGTTTTACAACGCAAGAGAAGAAATCAAAAGGAACGCAGTGTTTGTTGACTGGCTTTATATGGTGATGTTATTGGAGGTAAGGAAAGCTATCAGGGAACTACAGGAGCTTCATGATAATTTACTTCAGGAAGAATTTTTATGGTAATTCACCATTGCCATTACAATGTAGTCCAAGGCTAAAAAGTGAAAAAATTCAGCAGAAACTGTTTACATATATATTAATCAACTGAAATCGACATCTTTATCAATCTGACTGCAAAGGATTTGACTGCCTGGAGTCTTTATCTGTACTGTAGCCTTCTTGTTTAAGGGATGTTAGGGGCCATTTTTTTCTCATCAGGCTTTTTTAAAGGGTTTTTATCTTCAGATTTCTGTTTAGTAATGAGACATAACCCATGGGGATCAGGGCAGGAGATGGCATACGGCAAAAAAACCCTTTTTTTGGTCTAAAATTGGTTATTGGTCAATTCAGACCTCGCTCATTCCTGTTTAAACCTTTGTTGTATTATAGCTCTATTTTAATCCTATTTATTTCATCCTATTTGATTTAGATCTTGATTTATCCTCTATTGTTTGTACTTGCTCCGGATCAGTATATTGTCTTGCATATCAGTCTGTTTGGGTACATTCACCAAAAGACGTTTGTTCATTTAATACACCTGGCAAAATAAAACTAACTGACTAATATTTTCTGGACTAGAAAACCGGGTCCATATTGTGGCTCGCTATCTTGCTGCAAGGTTGAACCTGAGCAGTTAAGATACTTGTAATTAAGATGTACACTTCAGAATTGATTCTGCCATTGACAGTTACATCATCGATAAAGGTAAACGACTCACTTCGAGTGGCAGCCAAGCATACCTGCACCACACTGTTTCACAGATGAGGTGGGTTGCTACAGATCATGAACAGTTTGTTGTACATGTTCCGTCGTCTGTCAGCCTCGTAAAGGTTAATCTCAACTGTCCACATATCGTTTCTCTGAAATTTCTTTGGGCGTTTCAAGTACTTTAAGCAAGTGGTATGCCATGCTTTCTGTTCTTTAGGTTTACCACAGTTTTGCATTTTGCCATATCTATGCTCACACCAAGCATAGTGGTCATGAAGTTTTTCTTTGTGACTAGAAGTATTCATTGCCTGTGCACTGATGTGGCTTTCAGTGGTCTGCCGGGTCTTTTGTTATTGCTTAAGTTTACTTTTTCTTAATGCACCAATGAGTGGATTCTGACACGCGTTTTAATGCATTCTATTTTCAGCCCAGTGCTGGCCAGCGCTATTAACGTTGACACTTCTCGAGATGTTATGTTGAGATGCCACCAGAAGACCCCAGACACAAACACCACATCTAGAATCAGGACCGCTGTTGGCTTAGTTCTTTCATGTAACGACAACATAGTTAGTCAACAACTTGGCAACTACCTCTCCAGTTACTTTTATTCACAGACCTGAGAGAACAGCATTAAAATATTTTAATGTTTTTCCTCCATGGTTTACCCATTATGGATGTACATGCCCTCAAATGAAACTTGCACTGCGATCTCAGAGCCATCCATCTGCACTTTAAATTCAATAATAAAAACTTTATCAGTGTGTCGAGTCTTATCTCAAACTCTTTGCTTTTCTTTCCATTCCTCTTTCCTTCTTTCTTTCTCTCTCTCTCTATCTTTGCATAGAGTGCTGATCATTGACTCAGATATGTTCGTTACATAAGTAGGAAGCTCTGAAGTGCATTTTCTTCAGCACACACTTGCTGTGTGTTTAAAGATGAGCTCTCAGAGCAAACAGTCTAACCTCACATGCTCTCCCACAAGCTCTTGGCACAGCCAAAAGGCTCAGAAGCTGCTCTCTGCCTTGGTCTGAGGGAGCGCCCTGAGTAATTCAGCATGCTGCACTGAGGGTGACCACACACACCCAGTGACAGGGATGCTCAGCTACACAAACACACGGCTGTGCATGAGCTGCACACCAACACACAGTACTATGGATGAACTATACACCAGCACACAGTACTATGAATGAACTATACACCAACACACAGTACTATGAATGAACTATATACCAGCACACAGTACTATGGATGAACTATAGACCAGCACACAGTACTATGGATGAACTATAGACCAGCACACAGTACTATGGATGAACTATATACCAGCACACAACACTATGGATGAACTATACACTAACACACAACACTATGGATGAACTATACACCAGCACACAGTACTATGAATGAACTATACACCAACACACAACACTATGGATGAACTATACACCAACACAGTACTATGGATGAACTATACACTAACACACAGCTCTGTGTTTGAACACAGCACAACCACAGCGCTTTTTGTTTGACACATACACATGGCTCTACGTATGTATAAACTGTACACAAACACAGTTCTGTGCATCAACC
The DNA here is from genome assembly GCA_028565775.1 of Sternarchorhynchus goeldii. Classification (NCBI taxonomy): domain Eukaryota; kingdom Metazoa; phylum Chordata; class Actinopteri; order Gymnotiformes; family Apteronotidae; genus Sternarchorhynchus; species Sternarchorhynchus goeldii. The sequence goes on along the minus strand of JAOXYF010000005.1, from coordinate 18,637,476 downwards.
ACACAAAAACACTTTTCTACACATGGACAAAATACAGCTGCAACATACTCGATTTTTTTTTCTTCAATCAAACATAAAAAGGAATGATGAAAAAAAATCTGTGTTTGTTTCCATATGTTATCAGGTTAACACTTTAAGCTCCAGGAAAAGGTACTTTTCAGAGTCTTGTGCAATTGACTGTGTGTAAGTTGTTTTTAGGCACTCTGAACTCACCAGGAGATCATGGCTGGAGTGGTGGGTGGGTGAGTCACCTCACACAGGACTAAAACTGCTTCTGCCACATCATCACATGCTCTCCTGTTCCTCGGCTCGCTTGGAACAGCCTGGAATAAACCTCAAACTCCGAACAGAAATGTCATTCCCATCACTGTACCTGTTACTGAAGCAGATATAATGAGTGTCCAGAGAAATTAGGTCTCTCGCAACAGAACCTGTACTATTCCTCCACACACACATCTTTATTAAGCCAATACTTCTGAGTGCTATGCTTTCTAGAAGAGAAGCAATGATGAGTACAGAACTAAGGAGTCATCCTTTCCTTTCGTGGAAGCCATTAAAACAAGGGGACAATGCAATTCCTTTCTGACACAAAACTCAACCAGAAACGACTCAACCAGCCATTTACAAACATGGGAAAAGCAGACCAAATAATTCCACATGACGAAACCGGAGCCTTGTCACAGTTTTATCATATTTATTGCCTTGAACGTGTGCTCTCTCCCACTTGGCCTGGCTCTGAATTAAAACGGCTGTTAAAGATCGGGGGCTGGAACGCTGAGACGGAGCGACACCTGCTCTGACCTTCCTGATCGATAAGTTGATTGGCATTTTCATGTGATGTGCAGTGGTACACTTTGACCACAGTGAATGAATCCAGGTAAAGCAGGACTTCAAATTATCATTCTGCACCAGTTGTAGAGGAAAAGACTCAAAGAACATGTATAATAGAGGATTGCTGGTGCTTTTTGTATAATGTAATGTGTCTCAGTATAGAAACCCTTGCAGAGACCATTGAAAGTGATCCAGAACCGTCATGAGTCATATGCCTGTTAAACAGCTCTGTGCAATACTTACAGAATGGTGAGTTGTGCATATATGATTAATTAACATTATATGAGAGAGAGAATAGAAAGAATGATGAAGACATCAGCAGAGATCCGTGAAATGTGCTAAATGTGTTTTCAGAGATCCAGGTAGATATCAAGATACAGAAAAAATACTCCAGATACCAAAACAAGACATTTGTGAGAGGTTTTGCTCTAATTTTATTTTTTATTTTTTGCTCGACTGTGTTTTTATAAGCATGCTGTTAATAATTTGCCCCAAATCTAAATCTGCTTTTGGAGTATGTTAAATTATAATAACAGCTGCAGTGAAAATAAGATTTAGAACTATACCGAGAAACACAGCCAATATCTTAGGAATATGTTGTAAAGTGCTTATTGTATTTTTTATAGGAGCATAGGTTCACTCTTAGATCCAGAAGACCCACCATCTCAATCTCCCCCCAAATTCGACCAAACCAACAGCGGTAGGCCTACTGTGAGGAAACGGTACACAGTGGATTGTGAAATTTCAAGGAGCTTCCTGTCTCTCTCACTCTCCCTCTCTCAATCCAACTCTCTCTTTGAGAGTCTAAATTTAGAAGATCTTCTCCATTAGCCGGGGCGCCCCGTGGTGAGAACATCGACAACCTCCTTCTGACAAGCGCGCCCATCAGGGCCAAAGGGTCGGTGGAGCCACGTGCCCTGGCCCTGCCGTTGCCATGGAAACGGAAGTGGCTGGCACACATGAACCTGGCTGGCAGAGGGGCTACCGGAGTGAGGTGGTATCATGCTGCAGTATGGCAGTGCCACGCATCCATATGCTCTTGGTACTGACCCAGAAAGATGAGGTAAGACTCTCACTTTAACTCCAACTGTTGTTGCCGTTTTTGTTTTTTGTTTTTTTTTTTCTTTCCCTAGCAACACCACGTTTCACCTTGCTCCTCCACATTCGGAGTGTTTTCCTCTACGCTGTTGGTGTCGGGTCTGGTCATACTGTACCTCTGCTCTAAATCTCCCATTTTAATCTAATTGAGAACTGGTTATCTAGCTGATTAGCTGAAACTGGTGTGTTTGGCATGAGAAAAACATTAAGATGTGCAGTGAAGTGGAAATCAAAGGCCTACTGGTGAAACACTGGAAGCATCCCAGCACAAAGTCAGGCAACAGAGCAGCAAACGGGCAGACGGGATCTGGAGTGACACATCGATGTCCCAGACAAACAAGTCATACTGCAAGCCACCTGCCCCTGGCCAGTCAACACTCCAACCCACGCCTGTCCACCGGGGGTTTGGGGTGGGGAGGAGATGGGGGGGGGAGCTCAGAAGACGAGAGCAGTCTTAAAGGTCAGCCTGCCACAAGCACACATAGGGTACAAACACAAGGCACTGGGACAGATAAGCAAAGAAATCGAGAAAAAAAAGAGAGGAGTGGAAAATACAACATTTTATATGCATTAGCAGCAATTGTTAATTACAATTCATGGCAAATAAAGCTGTTTGAGTTTGAATTCAGAAGAGAGAAAGTCTACGAACAGGTAGGGGTGCGTGCCGTGAGCAGCCAGCAAACCAGGGGGGAAAAAGAAAGGCTTGCAGAGTACAGTGCACAAAGTGGATATTGTTTCAAGCCTTGGTTTTTTGTTCATTATCCCTTTAATAATGAAAACAAAGACTCTGCGTTAACCTTTATCTCCGCATTAATTTCATCATCTCCCATATGGCCAAGCTACGCATTTCTGAAGGTAAGGTGCAGCACTGCTGAGTTCAGTGGCTGGCCAGACCTTTGCAGCACACTCACCGAACACCGTCCTTACTAATGAAACTTCTTTGCACTCATTCCAGAATCTCTTAAAAAACAGGCCAACTGGCATCTGCACACTGATTACTGCAAGTCTGCATTACAATGACTGCATGCGTGAGCTCTCTCTGCATACTCCTTTATTTAAACACTGTATAAGGATTTGGTAGCTGAGAAAAAAAAAAGAGTTATCTATTTAATACTAAATGAAAGACTCTTGGCATGCCAAAAACTATGACTCTCTCTCCGTCTCTCTCATTCATGCCACTCCAGTGGGTCACATTTCACTGGTGGCTCGGTTGTAACTATGTCTTCTGAAATTATGCTGCTGGTGATTATGAAGAGATGTACAGTGCAGGGGTCCTGCTAATATGTCCACACACAAGCGTAGAAATATTAGCCAGAACAACAACAACTCCACCTCCCAACCAAGAATGTTCAGTGCAGGTGAAGCACACACACACACAGTGACCTTCTGTCTTACGCTGCCCAATTTCCCAAAAAGGGTAATTCAGTACCAAGGAGAAACCAAGGTTAATGGTGATCCACTGCCTCACAACACTCACACCCTGCGTGACTCAGTCGCGCTGGGCAGAGCTTGAATCAGAGTAGCACACATGCTACACACAAACACCCTGCCGCGACAACAAAGCATGGCCAGCCTGTTTAAAGACATCGACATTATTCTAAGGGACCCGTTGAATGATGGTTACAAATACAACTCACTTCTCGTGCTTGAGTAGGTACGACAGAGCCGAACAGCTAGCCTGTGTTGAGACTGCCGTCGGCCTCGCCACGAAGCACCGTGAGAAACCACTGATTGGTCAGCTACTGCACGCTACAGCCTTGTGACACATCAGAAAACAAACACAAAGGAAAAGTGCCCTCCAGCATCCCTGAAAATAAACTTGAACGGCGCTATTGGAAGGAGGGGAGAACAGAAGAGACAGTTGTGAGGATGAGAGGAAGAGGGAGAAAGGAGGAGGTAACGAGGCTGAGGCGGAGCAGCAGCCGTTCGCGTGTCAGAGTCACAGTGACCTGCTCCCGCACAGTGCTGATAAAGAAAGAACAGGAGCGCGGAGGAGCACGCAGCCGAGCAGCGTGCGAAAAACCCCGACAGTAAGATCTAGAAACTCAGATAAAGGAGAGAAGTAGCAGGGACATAAAGGTCCGGAGGAAATCTCGCGTATCATTAAAACGTCAAACTAAAGATAACAGTTCTGTGAGAAACCAAATTTGCACTACTTTTCACTTAACTTAAATGTAGCTGATAAGACAAACAGGTGTTAATATGTTGCTTGTTTTTTCCCTCTTGACCCACAAAGCTATGTAGCTAGCATGTAACGGAAGCATATCCACCAATTAGAATTGTGCAAAGTGCATGCTAAAATCGTTACACCTTTGGCCCAAATGTTAAGTAATCTCAAATAAGCTTGCTTACTTGGTTTCTTACGCTGCTTGATATACAATTATCTGTCAAATATACAATACATGGCTAAAAACTGTAGTAGCAGTCATAATAAAACTCTACTTGTTTGATAACTTGTAATTATGCCTGTAGTTTGAAGTAAACGTGTGTCGATTTCAGAGCATACTTTGCACAATGCTGTTTTATGAGGACGCGCTTCCCTTGTAAAGGCCCATTAGCATCATTGCTTCAGGACAAAACTGAAAAAGAAAAATTGTGAGACCAAACATGACTTGGATTATCAACATTAAAATCCTTTATGAACTTTTTAGTTTTAAAACCAATCAAATCGGAGTAAAAGCAAAACACCTACTGACAAAGACTCAGTGCTAGAACATCAGACTGAGGTGGAATAACAGAAACATTTGGAAGCCATACGAGTACAGTCCCTCACCTGGCTGGTTGAGCTGCAGGGTGCTCTTGCTCCACTGTGACAGCCCCACAATGGCCACCATCTTGGCTCCGAGGCTGGAGCGACGTTTCTTGTTTCCGGTCATGCCGGTGGTAGCGGCAGACATATCGGGGCCCGTGCTGGTAGGGCTTTTCTCCAGGCTGTACATGGCACCACTGATGCTGGAGCTGCGCACCACATTGCGGGCGGCAGCCACGCTCATCCCCCCGCCAGGGCTGGACACGTCCACCGAGCTACTGAGCATCATGGTCCCGCACGGGCCTCTCGGCAGGGGGAGGACTGGGGCTGCAGGGAGAGGAGCGGAGAGGCGTTACACTCCAACCCCCCACCAAATCTTCAATAAGGACCATTGGATGTTAATGGAATAGGGAAGGGGATTTTGCTGGATGTTAAGGTGCTATGGGAAGAGATTTCATTGATTTCACTGGATGTTCCATAATTGACTATGGAAGGAAATTTCTATGTATGACAATGTTCTATGATAGGAGATTTCACTGACCACTAATGGGCTATGGAAGGAGTTTTCACTGGATGTTAATGGGTTGTGAAAAGAAATTTCACAAGATGTAATGGACTACAGAAGGAGACTTTACTGGACATTAAGGGATATGGAAGGAGAGTTCACTGGATTTGGATTGTGCTATGGGAATACCAGGCAGGGAACTGGAAGAAATGCTGGGAGAAGAAATGCTTGGCTGTCAGAAAGGACATTTTTCACCAGTGACACAATTTTGACCAAACTGACTCCTCCCCCACAAAAATACATTGCTCTCAAGAAAGTCTTCAGAGAGAACCCCTAATTAAATTTAGCTAATATAAAAGAAGAGTCCTTTCTAGTTTAGGAAAATTAAACGTGTTACTTTTCTCCTCTAATTGCTTTATTCTAATGCCAAAATTAAAATCCACACCCCAAGTGTGCATTAAATGTCCAAGTACTCTGCCGTGAGCAGTAATATATATACACACTGAATACGTCACTCTTTTTCACCCTGCCTGTTCTGCCTTCTCTCTTTTTCATTCTGTCCCTGTCTGTCTACAATCTCATTCAAAGCTCTGGAAGCAGAGGTAATGCCCTTGGCTTCATAGGCTGGGTGTTGAGAGTTGTCACATTTGTGGAGACAAACTGGAAGACCCTCAAACCCACGTGATGCCACAATAATAAGCAGAGATCATGGCTGGGGTTACCACTCAAGGGAAATAAAAGTTTTAGTACATTTTAACATTCTCTCCTTTGGTGTTTTCCTGAGAAAATGTGGTTTTTTTCTCATAAAAAGCTGAAGCTGTACTAAAAATATAAGCTTTAAATTATGGACATTCCACAGAGTTCATTAATAGTGACGAGTTATGCTTAAAAGAGCATAACATGAACAAATAATCAAAATTTTAAAAGATGAGTGAGAATATAGAGAGATTTTGGAAAGAGACTGAAACAAGCTGAGAAAGAGGAGAGAAAAGAGATAATGATGAGTAATTTTATTGGTTTCAGCTGTAAAATGATTTTGTGCACTTCTGTCTGCTTTAGCTAGAGAAACTCCTGCTGCCCCAGGAGGATCCTCTCAGTCTGTCAACAAGAAATGAAGGAAAAGAGTGAGAAAACAAGAACATAAGGGAGAACTGGAAGGGAACAGACAGAAGAAAGGCAAGTGAGAGGAGTAGAAAATAATTCTATTACTGACACAAGAGATTGGAATAAAATAGGACAGAGAAGTACTGAGTAGTGAGAATGAAGGAGATGAGAGGGAGTAGAGGAAGATGTCACACACAGCAGGAGTTGAGTGTGTTCGCACCGGCTAATGAACTACCTCAAGCACACACATCTTCCTGCTTCTTTCTCTCTTTTCCTTTTTTTTTCTTTCCCTAATCCTTCTCTATTTTCTCTCATGCTTTATTTAACTCTCTCACGTTCTCTGTCTCTCTCTCCCCACTCCCCCCACTGCAGGCCCAGCTCTCCACACTGCCTTTATTTGTCATACTCAGCCTCTTCTCTCTGTCATCCAGCCCCAGCTATTAACACAGGGGAAAATGTCTACAAGTTCCACTGTCAACATTCACAAAGCAAAACACTGATAGTACTGGGTTACTTCAGGGTGTGAGCCAGTAATAAACGCAGTTGTCCATGGTCTGGGGTGCAATTCATCAGTATAATTAAGACACTGACAGACGGAACAAACTTCTTCAAGTTTGAACAATGGAACATGGTGTCACTATGGTCTTATTTTTGTTCACAGTCACACAAGACACAAGACAGTCAAATGGTCAACAACAGGTATGTTAATGGTGTGTGTGTAACAGTTTTACTTTACTCTTGAAATGACACAGTACATCTAAGAGAAAGCCCAGACACACCTGCTGTGAGCTGAGTGTTCATACCTAATGTTTGCAACCACTCAGCTCTCACAGCATAAATAATTGTGCGTGTGCATCTATGGAGTCAAATGCTGTGGACAAGACTGAACAGGAACCTGATATCTCATGTGCTTCCCATTCACATTGCCATGACAAATATCTTACCACAGCGTTGCTTCAGACGGTTTTGGTTCAGTACTGGTTTATGTGTCAGTGTGTGTGAGTGCTGGTGAAAGTCCTTCACAGGAAGCAGGACTCGCACTCAGACAAGCTGGCACAGAAACACAGAGAGGCGATTCTGAAGGGAAGCACTGCTTCACTGTGTCATCTTTCTGTTCAGAGGTTTCACAGAACCTCATTCTAATCAAACTATCTGATTTTTCTTAACTACATCATCAAACATCAGGAGTGTTTTTTTTCTGATTATGTACTGCTTAACTATTATCAAACCTTCAAAGATCTTTTTGCATTGCTATAAAAAGAAACCTTTCAACAATAGCAGTAAAACCATCATTGCCTTTATCTGAACATGTGTATTTGCATGAAATTAATAATGTCACAAATATAGTAACTATGGTTTGATTAAATTATAATTTGTGAGATTTATTAGTAAGTAATGACAACATTTTGCATTGACAGCAAAGGACAATGAAATGCATTATGGGTCCACCTAGAGTTCTCTCCTCTCACTCCTTTAAAAGGTGTTAAATGTCTCCAGCCTGCCTCCTGGGGAGTAAAGACTATTTTCCCATTAAACTGGGAAGGGAGCTGATGACAACAATTCAAAGCAAGATTTGAAAGTCATTTTGAAGAGGTTATTTCATTCTCCTTAGATCTGCTAAGACAGGCTATGGGGAGCGCAAGGCCAGAGAAGAACCAATTGAAAACGGCTCTGTGGAAGGAAGTAGGTTAACAGGCCAGTGATGAATGCCCCAGCCTGTTTCCTGTAGTGACTAACGATGACCTTGTCACCTCGACCAGATTTGGGTTCCCATTGGGGAGCAGGAGGTCTGGATGAGCAGGTCTAGAGAGGACTGCAATGGACTTCAAAAGCTTCCTACACTGTTCAAGGATAGAGGATGCTTCTCGTGAGTTGAGATCTTCCAGCCAGACAGACCCAGCCTCTGCTGCCCTGATACTGTTACTGCAACGCAGCCGCAAAGCAGCGTCACCTGGCGGTGAATGAGTTGACCTTCTGAGCCGGGATTCCTCTCAGGGCTTTTTCCTCATGTCACCGGGTAGTCTTTCCTGTCCGTTGTCGCTTGCTTATTTATCGGTCTAGGCCTGGATTTCTGTGATACGGCTTTATGACAGTCTGTTGTTGAAAGCACTTTATAAATTAGAGTGAATTGAATTTAATTGAACTGAACTTCATCAGGGGCCACTTGACCCAATCTCATAAGTGGTCTTCCATGGCTGGGAGCGGAGCCTGCACGGCAAAGTGGAGTGGAGAGTCCTTCATATTTATCAGTTGGACCAGCGTGGTACCTTTGATCGCCCTCTCACCTCCACTTACAGCTGTTCGGACTGCACACGCACTAGGCCCAAGCCAAACTCATTACTATGATAAAACCTCTGCCGTGTATTATTTTCATCTGATTTTCATTTCAAAAGCATGCTGCAGCTCCGCTCGGCGAAGCAGAGTGGGTCGTTCGGAGCAAGGGAGGGCCACTACTCCACGCCTGAACACACTTCAGGAGAGTTTACACAACAAGGGATGAGATGAAAGACTAGTGGAGACGTGGATGCAGGGAGCAAAACCACCACTCCGCATTATGTTTATTTTTTGTTTTGTTTTTTCTTTATTGTTAATGGTTCTCTTATTGTCACCTCTTCTACTATTATTTTGTTTTAAATATGCACAGTCACAATTTTTTAAATACTATTGTTGAAGTCAACATGTTCCATTGTTGAGTGTTGTTGATGAGTATTGAATTTGAAATAGTCAATAATTGTCAATAATTTTTTTTAAAGAGAACTGAGAAAGCAAGAACAGGACACCCAACTACATAAATATTATTCAAGCAGTATTCAAAAAGAAGAAAAATAATGTTACACATTATAGGCAAAAGTCTGATTTCCTGGACAACAGGACGTTTTTGATTGGCTGAGCCAGTGACAGAACCCACCCTAGAAATTTGTGCAGCTCCTGGACTGTTTAAAAGGATGGTCGGGGAGATGGAAGAGATCCAGTCAGTTAGGAGCACTTCATACTGATATAGGTGACATGAGCCCTATTTAAGTGGTTTGGTAATATGGCTGAAAATGCTGTTTGTGCTCTTGTGACAATGCCAGGTCATAGGTTCGGATGATGTGTCCAATCCAGCCCTTTCAGTGTTTAAAAAACCGGGCAGAGAAGCAAGCTGGACAAGACGTCTTTTTGGTGCTGGCTCAGGGACCACGTTGATTGCACAGGTCAGCTAACTCAACACTTGCAGAAGCCTCCTCAGTTCTTAGCAGACTTTCATCGCTGTGCTTCTCATAACACTTACACTGCGCAGTACAGGGAGCCACATACTTTCTCAGAAGGCTAACAAAACCTGTAGCTTTTGGGGCGGTATGGAAACTCATTCAGCAGGGTGTTCTAAAGCAGGAACATATGTGTGTAAGAGTGTCTCAGCGAAGGATAAAGGATGTTTTGATGTTTACTCACGCACAACCTTTAGCCAATGCTTGCGGTAAGCATCTCGCTTTATCATGCAGAAAGTGTAGACAGTGACAATAACCTCCAGTGCTGTTATTATACTAGTATTAATGTTAAGGACAGTCATGCACAACCCAAGTTAACAGTTCAAGATCACTTAGTTTCATTGCCCATTACACTTTAGCTATTACAGGACTGCAGTAAAAACCCTCTCTAAAGTAACCACAGTTTCTGCAAGAGGTTAACAGTAGGCTTAATGTTAAAGAAGTAGATAATAAATTCAGAGAAAGCAAGAGTCTAAATAAACCTCACCCTTGAATACAGTTGAGTTAAACAGCAGAGAGAGAAGATTACAAGGCAGTTGTACAAACTAGATTCTCAGGCCATTTATGAACGATGACAGTCGAGCCCTCATACTGTTCTTTATTTATGAAAGAAAAAAATAATTTATTTTACGTTCTTTAACATACAAACAACAAAAAACTTGTTTTTTCCTCCCCAGAAGCTACTTGTCCAATACAGTGCCAGCCCACCTATAATTAAGACTGCTATAATTAAAGGGCCAAGAGCTTAGGAAACAGCTCGCGCAAACGTTTGAATAATTAATGAGCAGGTCAAATATGACAGAAAAATTCGACCAATAGTCGAATATTATTGCTGAATGCTGTACGTTAGATTGCACAACATGCACACCCTATATTACCGATCAACTTAATGTAATTCAGCATGAAAAAATTATAACCTGGCAGGCAAAAACGAGCTAAGCTCAGGAGAACAGAGACAAATTAAATCAGACGCAGCAAGTATCCGTGGAAAAATACCGAATTTGCGAGCACGGCCAGGTAGCCGACATGACACCGGTATAAGCAGGCTACTGTGCATTATAGCATCAATGAGTATGAGCCCACTAGGATCAAGCAAGAAATAATTTAAACATTTTCTCTGTAAAACAGAATGCATAACATTTTGTATAGTTTAAAGCCTGCTTCATTTTACAGACGCTGTAGGATAAGTGCATAATGACAAAAATTAAATAGTATGTAAGCGAAATAATAGGGTTTCATTGACAGCCCTTACTCTGACGTGAAAGCGTGCCAATGATTCTTGTACAGAAATCTCATCAGTGCACGCAGAGAAGAGCATACTTACCGGTAAAAGCAGGTTGAATCTTAGGCACTGAATTTTCGGAAGTTGTCAAATTATGCTTGGCGTCTGTCGTATCGTTGTGAATGACATTATTTGCGCTTTGTTTTCGTTTGATGGTGCTTTGACGCTCCTGTGTGATAGGAATTCGCTGAGCTGCATCCACAAACAGAGAGCAACGGAGCTACTGCATGCGATGAAGCTATTGAACTCAGAAGCGGCTGTAGCGCATTTTCAGCGCACCGCGAAGCGCAGAGCCAGCCTTCCGACAGCTAACTCATCTCCATGGTTACACACCTGACCCACTTAGTCCCCTGGCGCAAGATGATGGGTGCAGGATAACAAGAAGCGATGATTAAGATTCTTAATTAAGTTAATTTCCATCAACATGTGCGAAACCATATTTTCTGAGAACTGAGCACTGGTGTAATTCAGTAGAAAACTGGCCAGCATTGCTCGCATTCTAAAAGGAAATTCGTTAAGAAACTTTCTATGATTTGCACGATTATTGATTTAACACAATAAGACAATGAAATGTAAAGTTCAAAATATGACTACTGTTTTTATCGGCCTGAACCTCAGACTGCATTTAATGGAGTTTACCTCATCTCAACTCCTCTTGTTCAGATAGTAATACGTTTAATCAAATGTACAGTGGTCGCCGAAATACCCACAGAAGTACCTAGGCAAACAAATCAACACTGAAAGACTTCCCAGCCTGGTTCAGACCTCAAGTGTTGCTCTGCTTTCTTTAGCTGTATCGCTGGGAAGCAGAACTCGTTCATGTTAATAATATGCACACAACTGTAGAGCTTTGTGGATTAGTAGGTACAGGGCAATGTGACGGGGCAGAGAAAGGCACCTGGAAAATGACTTCTATTGAATTAGAAGGGCCTGAGGTCCAAAACCTTCCTCAGGCATAAAAGCAGCCTGCCTGTGTTTCCTGCTGCTGCAGGGTGTGAAGAGACGAGGCGGTAGTGAAGCCTAAGACATTCCCCGAGGAGAAGGAGGAGAAAGAGAAGGCCACTGGTCTGTGAGGACTAACTGTCCTCCATCTATGGAAGGATTAGCTATGGATTAGCTCTCCTGCATCCACCCAACTACTGCAGCAGAACCAGAACAGCATCCCCTAAAACTGGTTTCCATATCAGATGGCATGAGATTGCGTTTCATACCATAAACTCCCCGCCATTGTCTTTTTTGATTGAATGTTCATTGCTTTTTGGGTTTCATTTTGAAGAAATGTGAAAAGAATTAAATATACCATGCTTATTCCTTTTTTTTCCTCTTAGCTGCAGAATATTAAACAAACATTCATTGGTATGGACTGCTACAACAGGTATTATTCATACTGCTGCTTCTCAGGACACAAACTAAGCCCAGACCTCAAATTTCCCATTGAAAGTGAAGTTTAGTATAAGAATAGGCTTAACATGTAACCCGTTTACTGTTGTGATAGTGTCCAGTAGTTGCATTTAGTACTGAGAGTTTAGCTGTCCAGCTCTAATGTGCAGCCCAGTATGGACAATTCTAAGCTATTTTCTAAAGTCAACATTAACAATAAAACGTTAAAGCTTAGTTTAAATATACGAGAACAATGTACGATAGCTTAAAGGTCCCTTACTCTATTAGATTTGAAAATGAGGTACGTTGTCATTGAAAGGATGTTGGGGCTAAAGCAGAACGTGATTCATCTGACATTATTGTGTGGCCTTTAAAGTGTCTTGACCAGCATAACTAGTGCCTGGTTCCCAAAATCCCAAGAGAGAGGAGATCTGATTAGCTAGGAAACAGTGATCATTTTCCTCTGCTCTCCAGCCAGTAATAAGGGCATCTGGTTTGCCGTCTGGATGTTTTGATCGTGCAGTGCATCTGTAGTTTGCTTTCCAGAATTCAGAGACTGTTCTAATGTATCTGTTTGTGTTTTGTGTGCTCTGAAAACAGCTTGTGGTCTACAATCCTCCTAGCTCTTCATGTCTGCAGGATAAGGGTAGAGTTTATACAGGTCGTCCGTTGGTGAAAGAAGGGTTCTGCTGGGCTCTAATGATTAAAGAAGGGTTCTGCTGGTTAAAGAAGGGTTCTTCTGGGTTCTGATGGTGAAAGAAGGGTTCTGATGGTGAAAGAAGGGTTCTGCTAGGTTCTAATGGTTAAAGAAGGGTTCTGCTCAGTTCTAATGGTTAAAGAAGGGTTCTGATGGTGAAAGAAGAAACTATTTTTCCCCACAAGATATCCTGAGATGACATATTGTTTCATAATACATCCATGTGAAAATTATTTATACACAGCAACAAGCCACGAATTTGTGGCGCCAAGCTACAGGGAGAAAATGCTGACTAACTGTAGCTCATACTAAAGCATCACTGGAAAAAAACAGTTAGCATGCCCAGTTCTTTCATCAATATTTAACTGATTGCTTTGGTAGCAATCACACAGAACTGAATTGGTTGTTGTTTTGTGGAAAAAACTAATTTGTGCAGCAATTGTTTTCAATTTTTTTCCCCCACTGGTCAAAAGTACTTAGCATTCAGTGAAAATTGCACCGCTCTTCAAGTCTCCATTATAAGCCATTTCATTACAAGGTTCAAACAGTTGAGATTTTGCATCATTTATGATGGATGAAGGAAAGGGGGGAGGGGTAGAGAAATGAGTTGAAATCTGCAGGCTAAAACAAGAGGTAAAATCCTACCACAGTAATTTACACCTTTCACAAGTGCGAATTTTGCTGAAATACTGCCAATAGTCAGCAAGGCAATTTTTCCCCCCACACCCATCATCAATTCTGCAATGGTGAACAAAAGGAGCACACTGACCGTGGTTTAGCTTCATTAACATCTCCTTAAGCAGCATAATTCCTAAAACAGCTGTATATATTTTTTTTCCCTCCTTCTAAATGCTATCAAGATCTAGAATATGAGCAATACTCCTGTTGACATAGGATTCCTCTTGCTTTTTGGTGACATCCTCATCCAGTCTTTTAGATCATGTGACATGCAGGTGCTTCAGTGCTTCTTGTGTTCCAGTCTAGAGTTGATATTTTAACGCCATCTGCTGCACATACTACACTATTACAGCTACACAGGAGCACTCTATCGGAAGGCAAGATTTATCTAATGATCTAGCATAAAACTCTAGATAAATATAGAGTTCCTTCATAGGTCCAAAAGTACCCACAATTTTGCTTGATATACAATTAAAGTTTTAATCTTTTCTCTATGTTTAGTCTAGTTAAGTGGGATACAATTTCCAATCGTTTGGGGATGTCTGAACCAGCCACTGTTAGAATGGATGTAAATCATAGCAATAACTCTCCCTCAGTGTCTGGAACCACCTAATTTCACTTCACCCTTAACCAAAAACTAATAATTAGCAGCGTTACATTCTTACATCTTACTGATCATAAACACATTTAGAAGCTTTTCATTATAGACATTAATAAAAGCTAAACATTCCAAACACAGCTGATGTATCATTAGCACATTCTCTCCAGTATCAAGAACATTCTGCTGGACATCAGAATGTAGAGAGTAATAACTAAAAGCAAGAAGAGTCAGCTTAATGAAGTATAGGGACACAATATTTTGATTCTGCTAACTTTATTTAAATAAGACACAAGATCTTGAAAAATATGAAACAATTAGCCACATCAGGCTAAAGAAAATAAGTTGTGGCTTTTTATACTGTCTGTTGTGGACAGTCACCAGACATGAACGCCAGACATATGTACAAACATTATGCAAGCTGTTTAGCCCGTGCTAAAGGCAGCCACACGGCTCTGATAAAGTGAAAGCACAGAGGCTTAAAAAAAAAAAAACCAAAAAAAACAAACAAACAAACAAAAACCTGTTGCTGACATTAATGATAGTCTAACTGCAAGAGAGTGATCACTACAGAACACCGGGTCGAACAGAGGACAGGAGTGCAGGTTTTTTTTTTTTTTTCTTTTCCATTTTGCTTTCTTTCAAAAGGGGATTCTGCAACGGATCAACCATTAAAGGAGTTTGCCTCTGAACGCATCACTCATTACCATGTTACGTGAAGCTTCACCTTCATTTGGGCACATTCTTGACTGTTTGTTTAGTGGTCACAACAGTCCCAATATTTTATTGCTGTTGTGTGTGCCGGGACGAGCAGTTCAAGACTGACCTTCACCTGACTTGTGAACTTATTTTTATGCAACTTAAACAATGGCTTGCTAGCGATGAGCTAGCAGTGTGCTCTGGTCACAGATGCAGTGCTGGTATTTGTATTGATAGATGGCTTCATCAACAGGCTGCATGCTGTCTGAGCTGCAGAATAAAAACTATGGAATGGAGTGAAAAGGATTTCGCTGTTCAACATGGAACGTTAAAACTATAGCATTAAAGCATTTCCTTTTGTTTTCCTACTTAATAAATAACTTCTAATATTATTGCACACATTTAGCTTATCAAATAACAGCAGTAGCAATCATTCAATAAACTACTGGTCTCTGATAATAAGGTGCGTAATAAAGAATGGGAGAAAAGTGTTCTTTAAAGCTGTTTTTTCCAAAATGCAAGTTGGTAGCTAGTGCCTTGGCCAATACGGGTAAGAAATTGTAACATGTTGGGTTCTACTTTAGTAGAACAATGTAAATATTCCAGTGACGATATCGTTTGATCTTGACGAATACAAAAATGGTCTTCTTACAGAAGGTCAGTGAAACTACCCTTTTACCTCCTTTATCTCGTTGGAAATTTGGTTAAAGTGGATGGTAAAATAATGCCGACCCATACTTAATCGGTGCCACGGATCAACGTGTCCACACCTGCATGCAGAATGCCTGCAGGCCATCAGATAAAGACAGTGAGAGGAGCCATGCAAGAGAAATGTTTGGAATCTGAATTGCACCTGCATGAGGGCTGCGACTTCCAAGAACTGGGCTTGGACAGAAACCTTTACTTCCATTGTCAATTTAGAAACTGTTAACGGCAAGCCCATGGAATGAGATTATTGTCTGGAGGTAGCCAGGCACTCTTCTCAGTTGGGTGGAAGGCACCCCTTCACTACAATGCAAACGAAGAGATATAACTGCCCTTTTAACATGGCTGCTAACTCAGGATATGACTGCATCCCTGTCTCTGCCTCATGGCCACGCCCACCCATCTCTCAGTTCTACCCGAGAGCCAAAAGCTCAGATCCACTCGCAGCTCTTGGAGGCAATGCGCAGTGGCAAATTTGTCAGTTTACTGCCGAGGTGCCTGTGCCAGCCACAACTTATTTTGTCCCATGCGAGATCCCTTAGGCGCTCTTCTGAGGCAACGCTAAGCCCTTCAGACCAATCCAAATCTGCTGGGGACACCTGGAGGCCCATTGATAATCCAGACTACTCTAACATAACATGGAATGTCACAAGTAAGTTTGTAACTATTTTTGCAGGAAAACTGAAAAATGGATTAAAATGTTGAACAGCTGGGGGCGGGGGGGGGTGATGATCTGTGAATGGGTGCACAGTACGTTCCAAATTACCTGAGTTTAAACTCCGAGTAGCACACCTGAAGCGAGGCTATGAATGGACACTGTGCAATAACTGGCCTTTTAATTAATGTCATTTTTACCTTTTGTTATTTTAAACTAGTTTTGCATTCAAACATTTTAAAAGTTTCAAAACCTGGACAGAATGTAAACAGAATTCTGAAGAATACAGTATATCTCTCTTTTTTCTATAATATACATAAAGTAATATATGCCTTTCAATTCAAACAAGCTTTTTTCTCTTATATGTTGCTATTTATATATATATATATATATATATATATGCCATCATATATATATATAAAACATACATAACACACACACACACACACACACACACACACACACACACACACACACACACACACACACACACACACACACAC